>OOFC01018216.1:0-10878 GCA_900323345.1 Pseudochromis fuscus
TGGTTTGTGGCTTTGCATTTTGAAGCCAGTAGTTTGGCATTTAAATGTCCCCATGTTGGATTATTGGAGCCAGAAGTGACCATATTTGGATATGAAGGAGGGAGTGAGGAGGTGGGTCTAACCCTTGAACCTAAAACCAATACTAGACCTGCCAATCAAACTAACCCTGCCCCTATTTGAAGCTTAATATCTACTTAATGATGAAGTGAAAGAAGAATTGGCTTTAGCGAATGACATCAAAATGACTTGACTTGAAAAATGTATTGACTGAATATTCCATGTTTGAAAATGAGAACCTTTTTTTTAATTGAAGTCAATTAGAGCCAGAGTTTTTTGGGGTTAGCTTCTAGTGGCCGTCAGGGGTATTACACTCCATTTTTATAAAGAGTTTGTAGTTGGTACCTACTACTTCGTTCTTCTTCAGTGGTTGTGTTTTACTGCCCCCTACTGATTCTCTGTTGTCATTGTCTTTGTTATAACACTCAAAGGGTTTTTAGAGATTCTTTACAGACACAATCTCATCCTCTGAACTTGTTTCTCTTTCTCATAGTGGGAAGTACTCTTATGTAACAAATACTTTTACTTCCACATCTTAAGATGCTCTAACTTTTCTACAACATACACTAATTGATTAAATCTGTCTGTGTTCATTTAGACAGTGTTGCAACACTGTGCCAACGCAACCTTAAATCTCATCTTAAGGAGAAGTTTCAGTATTTGGTTGAGGGCATCCCTAAAGAAGGAAAACCTACACTTCTGAAGGAGATCTACACAGACCTCTACATCACCGAGGGAGGGAGTGGAGAAGTCAATGATGAGCATGAAATTAGACAGATTGAAGCTGCATCCAGGTTCTCAACAACAATGGAAACAGTCATCAGATGTGAGGACATCTTCAAACCGTTACCTGGCAAAGACAATTCAAGCAGAACTGTATTAACAAAAGGCGTAGCAGGCATTGGGAAAACAGTCCTGACGCACAAGTTCACTTTGGACTGGGCTGAGGGCAAGGCTAACCAGGACATCCAGTTCACATTTCCATTCACTTTCCGAGAGTTGAATCTGCTGAGTGGAAAAGCCTTGAGCTTAGTGGAACTTATTCAGCTTTTCTTTGCTGAGACCAAAGAAGCAGAAATATGTGGCTTTGACAAATTCAAGGTTGTGCTCATCTTTGATGGTCTGGACGAATGCCAATTTCCTCTGGACTTCAACAGAAACACTATCTTGACTGACGTGACGGAGTCGACCTCGGTGGATGTGCTGCTGACAAATCTCATCAGAGGAAAACTGCTTCCATCCGCCTACCTCTGGATAACTACACGACCTGCAGCAGCCCATCAGATACCTCCTGAGTGTGTGGACATGGTGACAGAGGTGAGAGGGTTCACAGACCCACAGAAGGACGAGTACTTCAGGAAAAGATTTAGGGTAAAGGAGCAGGCTGACAGGATTATCACCCACGTGAAGACATCACGGAGCCTCCACATCATGTGCCACATCCCGGTCTTCAGCTGGATCACTGCGACAGTCCTGGAGGATGTGCTGAAGAGCAGTGCAGGTGGGGAGCTGCCCAAAACCCTGACTGAGATGTACACACACTTCTTGGTGGTCCAGTCCAAATTGGCAAATGCCAAATATCATGGAGGGTCCGAGACGGACCTGCCATGGAACACAGATACCAGCAACATGATTGTGTCTCTGGGAAAACTGGCTTTTGAACAGCTGAAGAAAGGAAACATGATCTTCTATGAATCAGATCTCATTGACTGCGGCATTGAAATCAGGTCAGCCTCAGTCTACTCAGGAGTGTTCACACAGATTTTCAAAGAGGAGCAAGGGCTGTACAACGAGAAGGTTTTCTGTTTTGTTCATTTGAGCATTCAGGAGTTTCTGGCTGCCTTTTATGTCTTCCTGATTTTCATCAACACTGGCGTTAATCTGCTGTCAGAACCAGAATCAACATCCACGTGGTCTAGGCGATTGAAAAGCAAATCCTCACTGACACATCTGTACCAGATCGCAGTGGATCAGGCTTTACAGAGCTCCAATGGGCACCTGGACTTGTTCCTCCGCTTCCTTGTGGGCCTTTCACTGAAGCTCAATCATAGTGTCTTCAAAGGTCTACTTAAACACAAGGGACACGGTTCAGAGACCAGTCAGGACATTGTTCAGTACATAAAGAAGATGATCAGGAAGAATCCGTCTCCAGAACGATGCATCAACCTGTTCCACTGTCTGAATGAGCTCAATGATCACTCTCTGTTGGAGGAGATCCAACATTACCTGAGATCAGGTAGTCTCTCCTCAAAAAAACTGTCCCCTGCTCAGTGGTCAGCTCTTGTCTTCATCCTACTGTCTTCAGAGAAAGACCTGGATGTATTTGTCTTAAAGGAATATTCAGCTTCAGAGGAAGGTCTTCTGAGGCTGCTGCCAGTCATCAAAGCTTCAAAGAGAGCTTTGTAAGTGTCTATAACTTTACAGAAATATGAAACAAGTAAAGGAAATATCTGTCACTTAACCTTCAACTCTTCTTTAGGCTGCGTGACTGTAAGTTGTTATCGAGAAGCTGCGAAGTTCTGGCATCAGTCTTCTGGTTCCAGTCCTGTAATCTACGAGAGCTCGACCTGAGTAACAACAACCTGCAGGAAGAAGGAGTAGCACTGCTCTCTCCTGGACTCATGAGTCCGAGCTGTAGACTGGAAACTCTCAGGTTAGATCATATGAAGGTTCTTGATGTAATGTTGTAGGTCCGACATAGTCCTATACAAGGCAAGGGGGGCGAGCAGGAACTGAAGCTGGATGTACTTTAGAAACACTCCAATGGCTGATATACTATAATCATTATTAAAAATGTATTATTGTAATAGATTAGAATTTAAGTCCCTCGCCTGTTTAGTTGAAGGCAATAGTGTTGTCACCAAGCATAGTATTTTATGAGTATTTTATCCCAGAGCTCACAGTGAGTATCCTTTCATTCATCTGGAAATATGTGTTTATTAGATAACTGATACTCAGCCACAGACTCTATACAGAAATGGACGAAGCAACCGCGTCACAAAAGCGAAGCCAATGTGGTAGCGCCAATGTGACCACAGATGCTGGCCCAAAAAAACTCACCTTAGAAATGGTAATTTGCAACCATGAGATACTCAGTCAATATTTTTTTCTCTAATGAGACGAGACCTGAACTCTACTCCAATACACACTGGACAGTGACCTCAGGTACATTGTTCAGACCCGCCTCCTAACTCCTCCCTTCATGTCCAAATATGGTCACTGCTGACTCTAAAACATTCCAGTGGGTGGTGTCACGGTAGCTTCATCCATTCTAGATCCAGTCTATGCATTCAACCAATGGTCATAAAATGAAAAAAGGTGAAGCCCGCTGCACTATAATCTTCAAATCTGTGTAAATGACAATAAACTGTTTCTTATTATTGTGTCAGGTTGATTCAAACAGGGCTAACACAGGCAGGGTGTGTGGCACTGTCATCGGTTCTCAAGTCCTCCAGTCTGACAGAGCTGGACTTGAGTAACAACGACCTGCAAGATTCAGGAGTGAACATACTTTCTGGAGGACTGACCTGTACAGGACTGAGATGGCTTTCTTCTGGACTACAAAGTCCACGATGTCCACTGAAATCTTTAAGGTCAGGATCTGTGATGTTGTGAGCAGCTAATCTGCAACACGTACAGTGTTACAGGAAATATCACCATCATCACTCCATACATGAAGTTATCTATACGCAGACTGAGACACCAAAGAGTAACCGTTATGTTTCTGTGTGTCTGCATGAAGGCTCAGTGAATGTAAGCTGACAAACACAAGCTGTGAAACTCTGGTCTCAGTTCTCAGCACTGAGTCCTCCAGTCTGTCAGAGCTGGACCTGAGTAACAACAGCCTGCAGGACTCAGGAGTGACCCTGCTGTCTGCAGGACTGACCAGTCCACACTGCACCCTGGAAACTCTCAGGTCAGGATCCTCCCAATCACTCAAACCTTCATCCCAGTGCTGTAATGGCAGGTGTTGCACTGAAAGTATCATAAAGGCTGCTGCCACAGAAGACTGTTTTACAAATATGTGTGGAGGGTTGTGTGTCTGTAGCTCAATTTGTGTTTGTGTGTTTGTGTGTGTGTGTGTGTGTGTGTGTATGTGTAAGCAGATTTTCTAAAGTGTAAGAGAAGTTTGCGTATGTATTTGCAAGTGTAAAGACTTGTAAATGTTCAAAGAAGAGCTAACTTTAGCTAATGACATCAGAAAGACTTGTGGGAAAAAAATGGATTTACTGAGTATTTCAAGAATGAAAATGAGGATTTTTGAATAGAAATCAGTTGGAGCCAGAGTTTTTTGGAGCCAGCATCTAGTGGCCATCAGTGGTACTGCACTTTTTTGCATTTGAACACTGCTTCACTTTTTAGACCCAGTGGCTATGTCCATTTCTATATACAGTCTATACATTTACCATGTCAGACAACAGTGTGCTTTATGAAGCTGGTATTGTTTCAGACATTTTTTGCTGAAGTGTGTAAAGAGTTGTGCATCTGTATCACAATCTCTGGCACGTCCTTCAATTCATCAGTGTGTGAAAGAATCTGTGTGTACGTGTATACATACATTTCATATTTAGTTATATTGCTATATTTCTTGATTGCTGAATTTTCTTTGGTGAAATGGTAGAGTATCACCTTGGTCATGGAAAGCTTTGATCAAAGGTGGGAATAAACTAATATATTAAAATCTAATAATCAATAAATGAAGAAGATTTTAATATATTCTTTAATACATTGTTGGAATTGATTTTTTTCAGACTCAGAGACTGTGGCCTCTCGTGGATCAGCTGTGAAGCTCTGTCTTCAGTTCTCAGTTTACAGTCTTCTGACCTGAAGGAACTGGACCTGAGTTACAATAACCTGCTTGATTCAGGAGGGAAGCTGCTCTCTGGTAAACTCCAGCACCCCCACTGCACACTGGAGACTCTCAGGTTAGCTCCAAACATCATGCTTACACAGCTATCTTCTTTCTTTCATGTCTCCGCTGCTCATTGGGAACAACTTGGCCTCAAAGACTAACTTCTGATTGTTTTCCAGGTTGACTCAAACCGGCCTGACAAAGAGGTGCTGTGAGGAGTTTGCATCAGTCTTCAGCTCCCAGAGTTGTTGTCTGAAGGAGCTGGATCTGAGTGACAACGACTTGCAGGATTCAGGAGTGATGCAGCTTTCTGGTGGACTAGCCAGTCCACACTGTACATTGGAAACTCTTGGGTAAGAAGCAGTGGGACAGTATTTTCTTTCTATTAACTTAAATATATCTGACGTTGCTAGTGTCCCTTATGACTACAGATCATTTTAGCTTCTGTTTATCAATATAAAAGTCTCAAAAGCTAATTTGAAAAGTTTTGTACCTTTACAGTTTACGAGAATATTTTTTGCCAGGTTATTGATTCTGTTGTGCAGAATCAATGACTTATTTTAAGTTTTAAGTCAAGATAAGAGAACTGCAAACAGTAACTTGTTAACATGCTTTTCTGTTTCCATCAAGCCTGAGAGCTTGCAAGCTGTCAGGGATGAGCTGTGATGCTCTGTCCTCAGCTCTCAGCTCCTTCAGTCTGAAGGAGCTGGATCTGAGCAACAACGACTTGGAGGATTCAGGAGTGAAGCTGCTTTCTCCTGGACTACAGGATCCACGCTGCAGACTGGAAAGTCTTAAGTAAGATCAAACTTCTCTGATAAGTTTCTTTTTGTTTGTTTTGGTCCATTATGTTTTAAGAGTTGAGTGATGCAGAAATTCACTTACATTTAAGCAAGCACCTGTTTCACATTTTTATGTTGATTAAGGTTGAGTGGCTGTAAGTTGTCACAGAGGAGCTGTGACACTCTGACATCGACTGTCAGCTCCCCGTCATCTGAGCTCAGAGAGCTGGATCTGAGCAACAATGACCTGCAGGATTCAGGAGTGAAGCTGCTCTCTTCTGGACTTGGGAGTCCACAGTGTCGCCTGGAAGCTCTCAGGTCAGACTCCCTGCACTCTGTTCAAAGGACGACCTTAAACCTTTTGCACGCAGGGGGTTCCCTGAGTTAAAATCACACAATGTTTGTATGGTAGCAAGTTTTAGTATGAAGAGCTAAAAGTGCTCTCTGAGTATGAAATCATTTTTCAAGGTGATCGACTATCTAAAACTGTAAATAGCATCTATACAAATATTTATGTGACATGAATAAATTACACACTTGCAATCAGAATAAATGAGACCAGTTTAGTATCACTTCAGTGGAATGATTTTGATCAATATTGGCAAGTAAGACTAAATAGTAATTTAAGTGAAAGCCCTGTGGTTCAGATGCAGTTGACGCCAGTATTTGGGCATTTGAATGTGGCCATGTTGTTTTTTTGGAGCCAGAAGTGACCATATTTGGATATAGGAAGGAGTAAGGCGATGGGTCTGACCCTTCATCCTGAGGACACTGTCCAATACGTATGAGACCAAAGTTCACCAGTGAATGAGTCTCCAAACCAACTGGAGACCCAATCTGTCAATCAAACTAACCACACCCCTAAATCTTCCTTGTTTGAAGTTTAATATCTACTCAAAGATGAAATGATTTTCAGATGGATACCTGAGAAGAAGAGATGATTTTAGCTAATGACATCAGAATGACAGGAAAGTATTTCAAGACTGAAAATGAGAATTTATGAATTGAAATCAATTGGAGCCAGAGTTGTTTGGAGCCAGCATCTAGTGGCTGTTGGTTGTATTGGCTTCACTTTTAAAACCCAATGGCTATATAATTTTTTCATATATTTCATGGTTAGTCCCCATCGATCACAATCAAACAAAATAAACTCCCCATTACTTCTCTCTAGAGGGCAACAATTGAATGCCCAACTCTTCAACCAATCAGAACACAATAAACCAGCCAATCAGAGCAGAGGTTAAAAAAAAAAGCCCATTCAGGATGAGAACTGTGGCTGCATCTGTCTTTTTGTGTTTTCTCTGGTATTGGCTTATTGGTAAATTGTATTGCAAAGAATTGGGTGTTGGATCCACAGTATAATGAAGTCTGAGGGTGTGTTTAATCTCTTTAGTCTTCACTTCTTACTCAATCTATCAGTGTGTTACTAAGTAAAGTCCAACACTGAGGGACAATCTTGCAAATTCACAGAAGCAGGTGTGTACATATGTCTGTGTGTAGGTTGTCTGGCTGTCAGGTCACAGAGGGAGGATGCTCTTCTCTGGCCTCAGCTCTGAACTCCAACCCCTCTCATCTGAAAGTGCTGGACTTGAGCTACAACCATCCAGGAGACTCTGGAGTGATGGTACTCTCAGCAGGACTGAAGGATCCACGGTGGAGACTGGACACCCTCAGGTCAGCAAAGACAGTGCTGTATTTTACAGTCACACAACCATTATAGGACTTCAACAAAGCCTTGTGCATTCACAAACACTGTTTTCCCTCCTCCAGGATGGACCATGAGGGAGAGCAGAGGTTGAAACCAGGCTTGTTGAAGTGTACGTGAAGTTTAATTTGGTAACAAAAATCAGCTTTTGTTTGAAGAATGAAACTTATCTTGGGATCTTGTTCACGAGTGAGGGTAGACTGGAGCGGGAGATCGACAGGCAGATTAGGGCGGCGTCCGCAGTGATGCGGTCACTAAACCGGTCCTTCATGGTGAAGAGGGAGCTTCGCCTTCCGGCTCAGCTCTCAATTTACCAGTTGATCTACGTTCCAACCCTCACCGATGGTCATGAGCTTTGGGTAATGACCGAAAGAACAAGATCGCAGATACAAGCGGCCGAAATGAGTTTCCTCTGCAGGGTGGCCGGGCTCAGCCTTAGAGATAGGGTGAGGAGCTCCGTCATCCGGGAGGGACTCTGAGTAGAGCCGCTGCTCCTCCATCGAGAGGAGCCAGCTGAGGTGGTTCGGGCATCTGGTAAGGATGCCCCACGGACCTCGGGGGCCGACTCAGGACACGCTGGAAGGATTATATCTCTCGGCTGGCCTGGGAACGCCTCAGTAGCTAGTGGAAGTGGCTGGGGAGAGGGCTGTCTGGGCCTCTTTGCTAAGGCTGCTGCCCCCGCGACCCAGACCCTCCGGATAAGCCAGAGACGACGACGACGACGACGACGACGACGACGACGACGACGACGAAAGAAACTTACATCCCCCTGACAAGATTCATTTTCAAAGATGAAATGTTAAACTGTGTTGTACTCTCTCCACCAGATGCTTGTAACCTCAGTCTCGACCCCAACACAGCACAGAAGAGGCTGATAGTGGCTGAAAACAACAAGCTAGTAATGCTGGGGATAAAGAAGCAGTCGGTACCGGCTTCCCCGAAGAGATTTTCCTACTGGAGGCAGCTGCTGTGTACAGAGGGCCTGACTGGCCTCTGCTACTGGGAGGTGTACAGACTGGGAGGGGTTTACATAGGTGTAACCTACAGCGGGATCAGACGGTATGGGACGGGTGATGACTGCAGACTCGGGTGGAACGAGAAGTCCTGGAGTCTGTTCTGCTCTGATGATGGTTACTCTGCTTTTCACAAAGACAGAGAAATAAACCTTTGCAGCAGCCATTCCTCTGACTTTAAAAGAGTGGGAGTGTATCTGGACTGGCCCGCTGGCACTCTGTCCTTCTACAGAGTCTCAGCTGAAAAACTGACCCACCTGCACACCTTCCACTGCACATTCACTGAGCCAGTGTATCCTGCATTTCGGTTGGGCTGGCCCGGCTCCTCAATCACTGTGTTGCCGTTATAGACTGTGTACAGAAATTGAACCGGGTTATAAAAGTGAAAAAAGTGCAACACCACCTAGATGCAGGCACCAAAAAAACTCTGGCTCCAGTTGACTTCAATTCAAAAATGGTCATTTTCAATCATGAAATCCTCAGTTAATATATTTTGGCACAAGTCATTCTGATGTCTGATGTCCATCTGAAAATCATTTCATCATTAAGTAGAAATGAAGCATCAAAAAAAATCGATCAAGATTTAGGGGGTGTAGTTAGTGTGATTGACAGCTCTGGTCTCCAGTGATTAACAGGTGGTTTGGAGGCTCATTCACAGGTAAACTCCAGTCTCACATTAGACAGTGTCTTCGAATTCGAGGGTCAGACCCACCTCTTCACTGCTCCCTCACATCCAAATATGGTCACTTCTCAGTTTTTGTGGATATAATGCCGCCACCACCACATGGGAGAAGTGGGAGTTTTACCTCCCTGAGTGTCAACAGTAAACTGCAGATGTTACAGAATTGGGGGGAGAAGGCTGTTTGAGGGAGCTGTCAATGAATCAGAGAAATAAGGCGTCTACAGAGAGAGCTGATCCTTCATGACTAAACAATAATGAGCATGAACTTCAGTTATACCATATATTAACCATATAACTATATATCTGTGGTGATAGAGTGAAGAAACCAGCACATGGTATCGTTTACTTTTTTCTTTGTGCTACTGTGAAGTACTTCTAAACTCTTGTGTGCTATGATCAATTTTACTACTTTTGTGATATTTGATTGTAATAATAAAAATGATAATAAAAATAATGAATAATCACATGATGCAAAGCGCTCTGTGTGACTTTGTTTGAGAAACAGGAGTTAAACAAGGCTGTTATAGTTGAAGGATTAACTAAGAAGCTGCATGAGGGGCCAGTGTAAAATCAAAGAAAAGGATTTTTCTTAAAGCTGCTTTAATAAAGTCTCAGAATCAAAATGTTTGATTGTTGAAAGTTGGAAAAGAATGTAACAGGTGTTGTTTACTGTGAATGTGGTAGAGGCAGAGGGTGTGGTGGACACTCTCCACCGCTAGATGGCTCTGAGGTCCAAAGATGAGAAATTTTGAAGTTGTCATAGGCTTGTGCTTTTTTAAAAGGAGATAAACTGACAAAGTAAAAACACTCATTTAAATGTATTAAAATCCTCAGTAACATTTAGAGGTGATACATTTTTGACATTCAATTTATTCATTAAAAGAATATCTAACTCTCCCAGCTGTATTTGGGATCGCGCTTTTGACTAACAATTTGAATATTTGTCTGAACGTGGGGTGAAAAGTTTTGATTCGAGCTGCTAGAAATTCAAAATAGGTTCTGCAGCACTTATTTCGTCTCAGATGTTTTGCTCCATATTCTCAGCACTGGTTCCACTGACCACTAACACATCATTACACTGGTACCGGTGCCACACACAGTATGTAAACAGTGGTCATTGTCATATTCTGAATGTTTATATATATGACTCCATGTTTGCAGCTGAGCAAATATTACCACATGTGGAGACCACAGCAGCACCTGTCAACTGTAAGCATGCATTTAACAACAGCAGGGACAACAGGGATTTTTAATCTAGTCCAGTTGTAATTCTGGTTTAAAGGTTTGTACAATACCCACCTTGTCTGGTTAGACTGTGGCACAGGTAGCACAGAGACATTCAGCTCCAGACAGGCATCATCTCCTGTCAAAATCAAACCCTGCTATGAGTGCATTTAAGAGAAAAACACAAAACTCTTAAGTATTTTATATTCAGACTAGACCTGAACTCCAGTCTCAGACACACTGACCTCATGTTCTAGGGACAGACCTGCCTCCTCACCCCTCCCTTCAAATCCAAATATGGTCACTAGAAAAATCCAATATGGCCCCTGTAAAATCCTCCTACTCTTACATCCTTATACAGTCTATGGTCATTATGCTCTTTTCCAGCCATGGGAGGCAGATAAATTCAGTGATAAATTACCATATTTTCTAGACCATAAGCCGCTACTTTTTTCCGACGCTTTGAACCCTGCCGCTTAAACACCGGTGTGGATCATGTATCGGCTGCACGAAGCTCGTTGGCTTTTTACAAGCTAGCAACCTCGCCCTGATACATTTAGCCT
>OOFC01018216.1:10898-22007 GCA_900323345.1 Pseudochromis fuscus
ATACACAGTAGACAACAACAACATCACCATCTTTGGAGAAGTACCGTATTTTCTGGACCATAAGCCGCTACTTTTTTCCGACGCTTTGAACCCTGCCGCTTAAACACCGGTGTGGATCATGTATCGGCTGCACGAAGCTCGTTGGCTTTTTACAAGCTAGCAACCTCGCCCTGATACATTTAGCCTCGTCACATCAGACCCGGTCAGAGTGGACCACATGAAACTGTTCGAATAAATTCAATAGTGGCTTATAGACAGGTGCGCTCAATAGTCCGGAAAATACGGTAACTTAATGGCATAATTATGGGCTAAGGAGCAAATACAGTTTTCTCAGAAGGTGGTGGAGACCAAACACAATGTCCACTAACACAATCCGATGCTAATGTAGCAAAGATACAAAGCACCAAACCAAAGCTTCTATAACTACGTTCTGCTTTTCCTGTCACTGCAAACATGCAATGAGTTTAAAAAAAAAAAAATCAGGAGAAGTGAGTTCCCTCCCAATTTAAAACTTTTATTTATTTATTTGTTTTACACACCAGATATGATGTGTGTTTGTGTATGTGTGCAGAACAGTGGTGTAGTCTAGTTTATTGTAGTGGGTATATTCTGATTTTTCCAACCCCAGCCTCGTACACCCCCATCCTGGAGCAACATCTGGCCCACAGTACCCCTCCCAGAGCAGTAGCTGCTCTAAAACAGCCCCACATGAGAACCACGACCATCATTAATGCATAAAGTATGCACCCACACATAATTGAGATCATTAAGGACTGGTTATGTATTATCTAAATGTAAATATATTGTAAGCAATACAAGATGTATAACAATCATTAACAGCTGGACACTAACCACTGAACAGCCAGTGACAAGACAAGAAATAAGTTTCAAATAAAGAAAAATTAATAAATAAATAATTTACTTGTATAAATAAAATTTCAGCAATCAAGTGCAAAAAAATCACGTAAACAACACAAATAAACTCTGAAGCTTGAAAAGGCACTAAAGTAACTGACTTTTAACCAGCTTTATATCATTACAACATCAGTAGAAAAATGTAAACAGTCTGTAAACAGTCATGCACAAACTCTCTTCAGTCACCGGGCTCCCTAAAGCTAGCGTTAGCTGCAGCTGTAATGTCCCCAAAGCAGCAGTAGTAACAGGACAGCAGCAGACTTACTGAAACACTGACACTGCCTCATTTGGTACTATCACTGTACCAAGTCAAGTTATCATCTCCTGGGTGCCACAACGTCACTGCTAATCTGAGGGTGGTGATGATGAAGGCCTCTAATCAACATCGGGTCTAAAGCCTCTATTGGCGCTTTTCCGCTGGTGCCTGCTCGCCTCGGCTTGACTCGCCTGCTTTGCCTCGGTTGCGTTTCCAATACTGAAAACAGTCCCTTTTCCGTGTAGCCATCAGACGAAGGTTGATGAAGTAATCTTCAGAGTTCTACTGTTGTGACGTCACAGAAAGCAGCTTGAAGAGTGTTTCAGGCTAGAAATTAGTTGTTTTTATTTCAAATATGTTGCTGCAGTGATGATGCAGTGACAGCAGGGAAACATTTGTACCCGCAAGCTGACAGTCTGCACGGTTATAGTCAGCACAGCAAGTTTCTACTATATGAGGAAAACACTAAATAGATTGGTTCAATGGACAATAACAGCGCTTTACTGCAATGTTAAAATTTAATTTAAAAATGTCAGCTAAAAAAACCCCTGAATGCGGTCTATGGCTCTGACCACCCGGTCGGTCGAACAGCTGATGGAGGTTGTAGCTCGGGCTCATATTTCCGAAAACAATGGAGCACATTTTTAACCAGGCTTTAACTTGAAAACAACTCATTTCAAAAGGCGAGGAGGTACCAGTGGAAAAGCGCCATATGGTCCAAAAATGGCTGCTTCATAACAGAAAATGAATGGGAAAGTGAAAGTTATGTCACAAAACCATGCTGATGTGTATCTTTGCACATTTTTCAGTGGTTATACGGAAATTCTGGACCTTTTCTAGTATGTGTACGGGTATACCTGCTTATAATGTAGACTACACCACTGGTGCAGAACACACTGTCCATATATATTTCCCGTCATCATTCACTCACTGATCCACCTTTGTGGATACAGCTGTGCACGTTTTCAATTTACCTGATAAAGCCAATTCATCCATTTCCACACTGCTCATAATTGAGAAATTAATAATTCACTTCCACCTTTGTGCTTGTGACCCAGTAAAACCCATCAATCAGATAATGTCAGCCTGTTCAAATTCATTCAAAGTAATTATAATGATAGTTCACACAGCAGGTGTTCACCCAACAGTCTTTCACCAGAGTCATCGTTTAAAGGCTCGTCAGCTGAACTGTACAGACATGATACAATGGCATGAAAACCAGGGTTTCTGACTCTGCGTTTGTCCACAAATCTGTGTTGTGTTGACCTCA
This sequence comes from Pseudochromis fuscus, assembly GCA_900323345.1. NCBI lineage: Eukaryota > Metazoa > Chordata > Actinopteri > Pseudochromidae > Pseudochromis > Pseudochromis fuscus. The sequence continues at coordinate 13,340 of OOFC01018216.1, forward strand.
GACATAATGTAAAACTTGAAAAGGTCAGTTCCACATGTTGGGAAATATATATCTGCTTTTTGATCAGTGTTAGCCGAGGAAATTGATGCTAGTCCCAAGTTTGCAGTATGTAGGCTAAGCTAGTTTAGAACATAGACTCTATGTAGATGACATGACATCCATATCTGGACATGAAGCAAGGAGAGAGGAGGCGGGTTTGGCTCTTGAACCCGAGGACACTGCCCAGTGTGTATGAGACTGATGTTCAGTGGTGAATGAGCCTCCAAACCACCTGGAAATCATTGGAGACTGGACCTGTCAATCAAACTAAGCATGCTCCTAAATCTTCCTCTTTTTGAAGCTTCACATCTTCTTAATAATGAAATTTGAATTGGATCCAGAGTTTTTTTTTGAGACAGCATCTAGTGCAGCTTCCATCTACCACGCACAGTCTGACACCCTTTCACATCTAATGACAGTGCATCATGGGTCACAGGGTTTCTAGTTACAGATGATGAAGACCAGGGATCTTTATCACTATTTGTAACAACTAGATTTCATTTGAGATGGTTTCCCATCATGCATCTGGTCGACATTTACCTGAAAACAGAAGCACAGCTTCTTGTCCCCATTTTCTCTGGCATAGGATCCTGTCCAGCTTCTGAGGTGGTTTTAGAAGAGCAAAGAACTGAACAAGAAATTGTTGGTGAGTCACAACAACTAGCATAGTAATTAACAGTACGTCAAAATGCTATTTATTGATCCTCACTCCCTACTGCTTATAATCAACTGTTTGTGGCCAAGAAATCTTTGATTACTTTAATATTATGCAGGGGTTTTTTTGTCACTCTATTGGGGTACAAAGGAGAGGACTCCAAAATCCCTGTCAGGGGTACTATCCAGCCGGTTTGTTGCTTCTTGTTTGGTTGTTGACACTTGGTGACCTACAATGAGGATGTGTTTACCATATTTACAAGAAATCCATGTGAACTTTTGTTTTGTTTAGCACTGCCCCTTCAGAGGGTTTGAATCTCAGCTGGGATCTGTCTGTGTGGAGTTTGCATGTTCTTCCTGTGTATGGTGGGTTTTCTCTGGGAACTCTGGTTTCCTCCCACCATCCAAAGACATGCTTCTCAGGTGAACTGATTATTCTAAATTGACCATAGGTGTGAGTGTGAGCGAGAATGCTTGTCTATCTTGTGTGTTAGCCCTGTGATAGACTGGCAACCTGTCCAGGGTGTACCCCACTTCTCACCTGCTTCCAGCGGGGATAGGCTCGACCAGACCCCTACAACCCAATTGGATGAGTAGGGTATAGAACAACCCTTTTCAATTAGCGGCCCATGGGCCACATGCAGGCCGAAAGCAACCCTCGAGTGGCCCAAAAGCAACTGCCAAGTGATTGGGACTTGGGTCAGGCAAGAAAAACATCTCTTACTAACACTGACAAGTTCAACATTATTACATTATTGAGGAGGCACATTTGAGAAGTTAACATGTTGGTTTCCTAAATGCGTTCATGTATGCCTTTGCATTTTTTACATTACATTAGCTTGTTAGCTTACTAAGCTGTTTGCCCCCAGTGGCTTCTAGATGCGACCATCAACCATCATCATAGAACTGGTGTTAACAAACTACTGTTTAGCTAATTTGCCTTGAACAACAAGGAGTTTTCTCATGGCTGACGTCACAGCATTACATAAAAGTTTGTGACGTATCGCCCCCACTCTCAGATGTACAGAAGTAGGTTAAAAACTGACTGGCAGCTGGAAATCATGGCACAGGTGTTTTCTTTTGCATGGACTGTCCACACATAATAGGCCAGTGGGCGTTGAGCCTTAATTTCTTTTGATTCGTTGAGATTGCAACTGCAGCCAAAAGGCATACGCCAACATGAACACCAGAGAACTGATATGACAGGGAAACAGCTCATCTGTGAGCAGAGAAAACAACCAAAACAGCCACTGAGAGCCACAGCACAGGACATGGATATGTGATGTATAGCAACGTGGACAACCCAGAAGGTTCTAGGGCAAAGTTTTATGAAAAATGAACCTTTACCAAAGTAACTGAAAGACAGGGGAGTGGAGAAAAACAGGAACCATTCCAGGTCATGGATGAAACATGAAGGTAGTCATGTGATGATGGTATGGATGACTCATTTTGTCTTACTCAAATCTCGTTATGTCCAAACTGGTTGGTATTTGTATTGAAACATGTGTCTGTGTGTTCCCAAAATTCCACACACATCATTGTATATATTTATAAATCATACTTTGCATCTATAGACCATGTAATATACATTTGTGACTATTTTCAGACCCGCCTCCTCACTCCCCCCTTCATATCCAAATATGGTCACTTCTGGCTCCAAACAACCAACATGGTGACGTTCAAATACCGAAGTCCTGGCTTTAAAAAAAGAATCCGCAAACTGACGGGTGACGTCATGTTAGCTTCATCCATTGTATGTACAGCTGATGTCTTTAAGCTAATGGTTCTACACGCAAGTGTGCTACAGCTGGTTTTATATTTATTCCCAAAATGTTGAAATGGTCCTTTAACAGTTGAAGCTGTACACAAAACGTGAAGCTCCGAGAAGTGGAAGAGAAAAATGTATATAATTACTTGTTCATTTACCCTCCGACTCTGAGCAGCACTGAGAACAATTCATGGATGTGATCCCAAGTCATGATACGAGGAGGAAAATTAGTGGCATGCATCTCTGCCTCTGACACAAGTTCAATACACATCTTAATACTTGTCAGAGGATCTGAGCTGCATTTAACCAGGCAGTTTTATTAGGATTAACTATGTAGCAGCACATGGATGTAAATAAACCACATTACATGCAAGCCTGCACATGCAGCTACCTCACCACTTTGCAGCACAGAGCTAAACAAACGGATATTAAAATGCCATCATCCAACACACACATTCAAACACACTGTGGGCCGATATAACTCTTCCTCTCTCTAAACCTCCACCCCAGCAAATGATTGAGCAATCTAATTATAAAGGGTTGGGAAAAACATCCATTCATGTTTACTACCAGTATTCATCACCTGCCAGTGGTTCTGCTCAGGAGGAGGGAGTTCAGCAGGGACCTGTAACGTATGGAGCAAATTAATGCGATATGGATTCAGTGCTTCTGGGTGAAGAAGGAAAAAAACAAACAGGGAGGAATGGATGTTTTTTTTTGCTGCTACGTAGCCTGAAAACCAGCTTATACACCTTAGCAGTAATTTTTTTAAATATACGTTTATGCTGCCTCCAATACATGTGCTGTATCATAAATCTGACCTTTACCTCTTGACAAGTGCTGCTGTAACCATATAATCAATGCCATTCACTTCACCTGACATGTATTGTACTGTAACATGCTACCAAAAGAAATATGTTGTATTAAATTATTGAAAACAGTTATGTGTGGATGTATGTAGTGTATTGCTTTAGTGTGGTGGTGCTTACAGGGTGGAGGGTGTTTATGAGGCTGGGAGGGAATCACCACAGTATACTTAAGACTATTAACCAGTGTGCACCACTGGGTTTGGAGAGCAGAGCAACTGCACAAACTCTGCAGGAAAGGCCCCGTCTCCATAACACACAAGCTTCATGGGGGGAATAAAATGAACAAGCACAAACAAAACACTAATAATTGACTAAAGCATGAAGGAACCACTAGCATGAAGCACTTATAGAACTTAAGTAACATAATACATCTTTCAGTCACAGGCAAGCGAGAGGAGCATCTCCAGAAGGATCTCCGTAGTATTTTTACCTACTTACGGTACATCACAGGTATTAGCAAAAAAAAAACTTTTTTACGAATACTAATTTCACTAAATTACTTTAGGGAGGGAAGTTTGAGGCCTAAAGGTAAATTTGACATGGTGCTATACATAATGTTTTACAGCATAGGTTTGCTTATGTACAGTAGGCAATGCATGGCACAAAGTTAATGTCAGTGGCTATGTCCCCACGAAAATCAAACCTATACCCTTGGATTCAACACTAATCGACTACTGAAATAGTTGTTAGTTGCAGCCTTAATCATGAGGTTGTATTCAAGCTGAAAATCAAGCTCAAGCAAGCTTCTGCCCTTCTGCTCCACAGGAGGTTTCTGTCCTCCCTGAGCTCGCCTTAGGACACCTGTGTTACCGTTTGACAGGTGAACCGCCCCAATCAAACTACCCACCTGCCACTGTCCATGGAGTGGGTCACGCTCATGGTATTTCACCGGCGGCCGAAGCCTCCCACACCTCTCATGTCTATTCACAGTGCCAGACTAGAGTCAAGCTCAACAGGGTCTTCTGTAGCAGCTGATTCTGCCAAGCCTGTTCCCTTGACTGTGGTTACGACATGATCGTAGGTATGGACAATGGGAATCTCATTCATGTGCATCACTAATTAGACGATGAGGCATTTGGCTAGAGGTGCATGTGGATGTCCTGTCTTATTGAGAGTCATATGTAGCATGTTGTCTTTTCCAGTTCTGTTATTGAACATGGATGAAGAACCGATAAGAGGATTCTGAGTCTTCATCTCCTACACCAGTCACGTAGGGAAACTCCATTCATATTTACAGCTGATGTCCATTAGCACCCAGGGATTTCCATGTGATAAGCAAGACGACTTTACCACCTGAGCTACAGTTGCTCTGCTCCACCTCGTGTTTTCTAGCCAATGAAGGAGTTTGGATCATAAGAATGTGCATCTGAATCTTCCCTTATGTCTGAGAGGAAAAGGAAAGCAGACAGACGGAACAAAATTACACAAACCTCATTGTATGAAGGGTGACTAAAATAGAGGGTGCAATTACATTGTGCACCTCGTTCATTTTGGGTTTGCATCTGCAGTAGTTGCCGTTCGGAGTGACGGAAATGAATGAGGGCAGGCGAGTGGGAGAGAGAGGTGAGATGATTCTGATCAGACAAATAAAAGCTGATTGGCTCTGCAATTGGCAGCACGACAAGAAGCTGCCTCTTGTCATCCTCAATTCTGGACCTGAGTGTTCCCTTCAATTTGCACCAGCCACATTTCATTTACAAGGTGCGAGCGCACAATATTAGTTTCTTGTGTTATACCAGTGTCACTTTGCCTTATTTGAAATACAGTGGAGCATTCGCACAGAAATGGAAGACTAAAAAGCCAAGATGGCCGCTGAAGCCATGAGTTAGCCTAAATGGAATATGTTGTCATGTTCCCAATACTTTGTGTGCGTACACCAAGTGGTTATTCACTTGTACAAAAAATAAAGTAACACCGATTGTTACTAATCTCTAATCTATAGCTATCTGTAAACCTGTCAAACTATAGATGTGCTTCAAGTCATATCAGTGGTAATTAGGAAAATGTTACTCAGTAGTTTTTACAAAACTAAAAACACAAGCTTCAAGAGCACAAACCTCTCAACAGTAGGTCGGGGACAGGGAGAGGATCACGTCAGAAGCACTCACTATGAGTAGTTGTCGAGCAGTTGGTTAACTGTATAATTTCTTACATCATAGTGTCATCATAGGTTACCTCTCTGGCAGGGAAGGAGCAGGAGCTTGTGGCAGAGGTTGAGCGTTTCCGGCTAGATATAGTCGGCCTCACCTCGACACATAGCGTTGGCTCCGGAACCCAAGACCTTGAGAGGGGTTGGACACTCTCCTTTGCTGGAGTTGCTCCAGGTCAGAGGCGGAGGGCTGGGATGGGCTTCTTGGTAGCCCACAGGCTCTCTGCCTGTGTGTTGGAGTTTACCCCGGTGGACAAAAGGGTTGCTTCCCTGCGCCTTCGGGTTGGGGAACGGGTTCTGACTTTTGTCAGTGCTTATGCCCTGAACAACAGTTCAGATTACCCGCCCTTTCTGGAGTCCTTGGGACGGGTGCTGGAAAATGCCCCAAATGGGGTCTCCATTATTCTACTGGGGGACTTCAACGCTCACGTGGGAAACGACAGTGTGACCTGGAGGGGGTGGTTGGGAGGAACAGCCTGCCCGATCTGAACCCGAGTGGTGCTCAGTTACTGGACTTCTGTGCTAGTCACAGTTTGGCCATAACTAACACCATGTGGAAGGAATACTTTGAGGAGCTCCTCAATCCCACCAACACGTATTCCGTGGAGGAAACAGAGCTCCGTCGTCCAGGAGGGACTCGGAGTAGAGCCGTATAATAATAGCTGTGTAATAGTGATGGGTCTGGCAGCACCGATGCATTGGTGCATGTGTCGAGCTCACAGAGCAAAACCCTATGACAGCCGCTGTTTCGCCTGTATCACCAAACTGTGTTCATAAGGAAGCTCGTCAGTCAGCGGGATTCTTCCCAAACCTCAATATATATAAATAAAATCCTCCTTGCCTCAAAGACAAGTATATAAGTAATGAATTGTCATGAGCAGGAATATCATTGCATTCAGGTAAATTTCCATAAATAAACAAACACAAGCACGTGGACCTCTGTAGCAGTCTGATCCCTCTTGATGTATAGATGACCCCATAATAGACATTTCAGTCATTGTTTCGTATGGACACATCCATACACAATTCTACGCCATGGCTAGGTCATTAAATCAGTATGTCAGCTGAGTCTGTCAGCTAGACTGCCTGTAGTGATTGTTAAGATCCAACAGGTGTCAGTATTGAGCAACACAGTACCAACACGTATCGATATAGTTTGGGTAATGTGTAGCAACGCTTCATGAGGCCTGTCTTTTCTGTAATTGTTAAGGTTATAAAGAGATGTTATTACCTTCTACATGTTTCAACTGTCATCTGCAGCCTTCCTAGAGTAAAATCACAGTAGACAAAATTGTCACAAGAGGAAAGACCCAAAGACGCAGATCTCCAAGTAAAACAAAAGATCTTTAATATATAAAAAGAAACTGAAACCATTGCACAATATAAGCAGGGACAAATCAAAGACTAATACACAGAACTCAAAAAACCAAAACTACAAAAACATTAGTAATACTGCGACAGAGGAGCAGGAACCAGGAGCAGGGGTCACAAGACAAACAAACTGGCAACAAAGAGACACAGGAGGTTAAATACACTGGGTAACGTGGCTCACTGGACCACAGGTGGAGAGGACAATCAGGGAGCAGGTGAGACGAGATGACTCGTGACAAGACAGACAGGAAGACAAACTAGAACATGCACACCAGGAGCAAAACTATCAAAATAAAACAGGAAACATGACACAGGAAACAGAAACAACATGAACTACACACAATTGACGAGACATGACACCTGGAAAAACAGATGTAGGAACAAGAGGAGGAAACTAGAAAACCAAGAAATCAAAACCACAACTTAAAGTCAAGAAAAACACCAAACTAGAACCAAAAGCCAAACAAGGTGACAATCACAAAAGCCAAACTACAAAACAAGAAACAATAGTAAATCATGAAACGAAATACAAGAAGCAAAGAAAAACAAACTAGAAGCACATGGAGACGAGACAACGAAAGACAAGAACACCAGACACACATAAACTGAAGCTACAAAACAACAAAAGTAAATCCAGGAAAACTAAATACAAGAAACCAAGATAATAAACAAACTAGAACACAACATCATGACAGAAATGAACTTGATGGATGTTCGACATGTCTTGTAGTGTGGATGATATGGATAGAGAAAAAAAGTAGCAGTAACACTTCACAACACAGTTCACAGCAACATGAGTAGCTGCACCAGTAGCTGTCAGGAGTGACCTGATAATTAATGTTGTTCCAAAACAACCGACTGAGAATCATATTGTAGGTGAAGAGGATTTGTCAACATGCAGCAGAAAATAAATAACCTAAAGATAACTTGTTAAAAATATGAATTATTATGTATTATGTAAATGAAGTGAACAAGCGCCATTTCTGTGTGAAGCTCTCTCTTCACTGTAGCTCCATCTAATCTTTTATTTTACTAAGTTGCACACACTGGTTATTTTTGTTCATTTATGATTTTATCAGGTATCCTAACCCTTCTGTCTCTGGTGTGTTATTTAAGAACTTTATTAAAATAAATTCCTCAGTAACATCTCTGTATTTGGTTAGTTTAGTATGATGTTGCTTCACAACAAATAATAAGCAGCTGTAAAATAATAGTAACTGTGGTAATAGATAGGGATTGTTATTAAAAACTGTAATAAAAGTCGAAATGTAATAATGTAACAAAAGTGCTGAGCCTGAAGTGTAATATAAAAAATATAATAAAATCCAAAATATAACTAGAAAAGCACTGGGAGAGCGCAGACCTCCACCAAGCACAACATTTCCTTCCATATTGTGACTTCCACCAAAGATATTACTAGTGTTAGTCTTGTGTTTATTTATATCAATATTAGTTTCACAGCGTCGTGGCTGTTTAAAGATGTCTGTTGCATGTTTCTAGCTTCATTGTTTTTTTTTTTATGATGCAAGTTTCAAAGATGGATTTTTTCATGTTCTGGATCATATTATCTGAAATTATTCCTTTATCTGGATCAATCTTTGATATATTGTAGAGCATGTTAGAAACTTGTCCTGTATTTTTTTTCAAAGTGTCTTGACCATTTTTGTTGGAGTCATATGCATAAATGTCGCATATGGCCCTATCTCCCAATGTTAAAGAATCCTTCAAAACATTCCTGGATCCAGACGGTGATCCGGATCACTTCCAAAATCTAATCATTTGTTCCTTATCCCCATCTGGACAATCCCTGAAAATTTC
>OOFC01018220.1:0-18441 GCA_900323345.1 Pseudochromis fuscus
CTAAGTCTGGCCCGGCAAAGAAGTGGGGCCAGAGGTAGCCCCTGTTTTAGGGGCTGGGGCCGGGTCTCGCGGCGGTGGAAAACCAACAAACTGGGGCCAAGTCAGGAACTGGCCCTGGAACCCGTTTGGTGGAAAAGGGGTAGCACACTGCAAACTGCACCTGTATGGCAGGGTAAGTATTATTGTGTGCTTTCTGTTTGATTTCATTTTCTTTGCCTTAACAGAAATGAACATGAACTGCTCAGATAACTTAACTGTGATGTATTAGGCTTTTGCACTTGCCGGTACCGTAGTTAATGACGGGTATAAACGGAAGGTTGTCATGGTAACAGTTGTTGTGGTGTTGACGAGATAAAAACGTTATGTACGATGAAGCTCGGTTGTCAAGCCTCGTTAATATAACATATCAATCTAAACTGCCAGTGTCCAATATAAAAATTTTAACAGGCTGATGGCATGCACCAAAACCGTGGCTAACGCTGCTAATGCTAACAGCTAGCTTCCACACTCACTAAGGAGTCTCTGCACAAGATAAAAAACACAACAACCAGACATTTTGATGGGCTAAATTTCCACGTGGTTCTTCCCAGAGAGGTGCAGACAATACCAGGTAAACAATGGGACATAGCACTTCTGTTGCCAAAATGCGCACGTAGCTTCTTGATGACGTAGGCTGTAAATGGGTCTACATTGACCCAGTACTGGAAGCCACCAAATATTTTTAGGCTTGACGTATAAAAAAAATAGCTATAAAAAACAAACAAAAAGAAAAAAAAAAAAAACAGTTAAAGTACTGAATGAAAGGGTTAATGAAAAGTAACAAATTGATAGTTCTAAATAATCAATACATGATTACAGTAGTCAATAGTTAGATAAAAGTATTTGATGAATTTAGTTAATAGCAAGTAATTCATGTGATTCTAATTGCTACCTATATATTAGACACATTAATGCTAAAGGGTATTGATACATGGTTTAACAGCTATAATCAATGAATGTAAAAAAAAAAAAAGGAGATATAGCTAAAATGATGAATCCATAGTGAAAATATCTAATAATGTAATAGGAAGATGTTTAAAATATTTAAGCTAGATGTACATGATACACTGAAATGTGCAAATAAACTTCACCAACCAAACCAAAACATGGAGAATTCAGTTGAATGAAACAATCCTGACATTTACATAATTAACAGTGAGGTTGACAGACCCACAAAGGTTGGTATCAGAGAATCAAATATGTAGCTGTCTGCCACTTCCAGCTCCATGAATATAATCACACACTACAATAACCACTCCATTAGACAAAGTACCACTTAATGTGCCCACTCTCCTTTTGTTCCCTTCACTCACTGACTTTTCTACAAATAACCTGAAAAGCTGGGTCATCTGTGCTGATCCCCCGACACCTCTGCCGGCTGGAAACAAAGCTCATTACTGGCATTTGTGTGAAGAAGATGAAGGGAAAATAATATCACCAATCAGTGGTTTCTTTCTTTGTGCAGAGACAGTTTAATTGTATAGTTCGTCTGCTCTGCTGATATTTTAAAAGACAAAGAAGCTGGATCTAGATCTTACACTCTAAAAAATACTATTATGTAACCCAGAACCCAAAATCATATTCTGTGACTTCAGCTCCTTTAATAATCATTTTACATGTTTTGTTAGGACGTTAAACAAGTTTGTAAATGTGGCTTTGAAAATAGCAGAAACTTTCCATCACACATGACCTCAAATCACCTCTTTATCGTGTGTTTATGCCATCTGTCGCCTTCCCACTGAGAACTCCACAAATAGCTTGTTTTGATCATCCACACCCTCCTTTAAGAAGAGTTCACTGTGCTCTAACCAGCTGAAGTGACAGCAGTTTGACATTTATTACTCTCATTTAGTTTCAGTATTTATTCCACAGTACACACTACGATCACTATTAGTCCAAAACTCATTAAAACACTCAGACTGTGTGTGGCAGTGGAATAAATCTACTTTTATTTGACCAAGCATTCAGACCCTTTCACTTACTGCGTCCTTTATCATGCTGTAAATGTAATTTCAAATGAATATAACTGACCATACATTTTTTCATCCATTTAAACTTAACTAGATGCATTCAGAGAGCACAAATCCAGCTGTACTGATGCTACAGACTGAACACTGCTGCCTTCTTGTGATGAAATAACAACACTGTCTTCTTGAAACATTTATGATAAAAGACTGGGATTTTGTAGGATATCAGGACAGGATTCAACCCTCTGATCTTGCCCCAAATTTAATATTGGTTCTTTTGGGAGTACCACAGACTGTATATAGAAATGGACAAAGCATGTGTGACATCACCCATTGGTTTGTGGACTCCCTTTCTGAAGCCAAGAAATTGGCATTTGAACGTGGCCATGTTGGTTCTTTGGAGACAGAAATTGACCATATTTGGATATGAAGGAAGGAGTGAGGAGGCGGGTCGGAGCCTTCAACTGGAGATCACTGCCTAATGTGTATGAGACTGGACTTTAGAGCTGTTCTCATTGGAGACAAGGCTTGTCGATCCAACTAACCACGTCCTTGAATCTTCCTCTTTTTGAAGCCTAATTTGTTCTTCTTTTTTTTTTTCAGATGGACCACCAGATTGCTGAGAAGAAGAATTAACCTGAGCTAATGACATCGGCACTACTAATTATTTTCATTAAAAATGGAGATTTTTGAATTGAAGTCAATGAGAGTTTTTTTTTTTAAATTTTAGCTAGCCTCGAGTGGCCGTCGGGTGTATTGCACTTATTTTGTACACCAGCATTGGCCTCATTCTTGAGCCCTACTTGATTCCTCTATTTCTACAAACTATGGATATATTTGTAGGAATGCAAACTATGGATATACTCAAAACATTTGCCATCAGATGGACAAACGCAGGCAAGAACAAACCCTCCTTATTGAAGTTAATCACTGTTAAAATGATACACTCCACATTCCTAGGGGCAGACTGAACCACTGACCTCCTCCCTGCCTCCTCCCCAGGCTGATGAAGTCACATGCACCAGCAGGTAAATAAAAAACTCAAATGAGTCGCTCTCAGGGGTTCTGCTCAGGAGTCCTACTGAAGCCTCTGGGGATTAATACAAGCTGGTGTCTGTTTACATCAGGCCTCCTCTTCCCAAACACAGAAGCAGGTAGATATGAACCTCTCAAGCTTTTTACTACAACAGCAGCTCAGCAGATCTCTCTGTGTTACAGCTCAGTGCAACAGGATTAAGAGGCTGTAATCTAATACGTTAGAGCCACACAGACTGTGGTCACACACAGGCTCTTTTAATTTCCATGTTTGGTGAACTTTGTTCACAAATCATCTCCACACACTGCATGGTGTAACCGGACTAACAGGATAACATATTAACTTACAGGACTAATACTGTAGCCAGAATTACACAGAAACACTTATTGCCGGGGTCATGTTGTCATGTGTGTCCAGTGGAGCAGGTGTTGTGTCCGTCTCCCACTCCCACAGTGACTTCAATTCAGCTGCACTTTTCTGATCTGCAAGAAATCATTTGGCAAAGTCTGTGGATAATTAAACACAGCCCCACGGGCTAAAACCTCCTGATCAAAACTTTAAATTCAACATGGGAGAGTAAGAGAACAGTTGGTTTTATTAGTCAGATTTTTCTTGTATCCTTAAAATGCACAAAAAATATGAATAAAATTACAAAAGTAGACTTTGAATGTACTGGTCTAATGTAAAATAACATGAAAAACCTGTAGCTGTAAATCACCATCAAATTTCTATTTTTAAAAAAAGTAAATTTAACTTTCACATAAGTATAAACCTTCACATTTTTAAATAATAATTTCAATATCACAATCGCTTAAAGTTTTTTAAGTGGATAAATTGAATATTTTAAAAATTTTACACAATTAGTGACACAAACAGGCTTTAAATTCTCATGTCTAATTCAAAACAACACCAAAAACCTAACAAATTATTAGTATTTAGTATTTAGGTAGTAGAATATTTTTTCATTTACGCATTCAGTTAGTTTACAGTGAATTTAGAGAAAACTAATAATATTCAGTGAGATATGTACAGTCCTGCTCAGAATAAATCAGTCAGATCATCTTAAAACACAATGTGACTTTATCACCCATTCATTTTCAATGAAAACAGATTAAAAATATATATATATATTTTGATACAAAAATGTGTCAAACTGGTTTCCTTCTCACAAGTTCCAGAAATGTATTTTATGTGTATTTGTATTGCAGTATATGTATGCATTGTATATTGCAGACAGTAGAAGTCCTTTAATTGGCTGTTATCACAAACATAATCAATAAAAGCCAATCATATGTGTCTGTTTATATACACTTATTCCACTGTTCCTAAATAAATCAACAATATTTATCCATATTATTCATCACAGTAATAATAATACAGACAAATCCCAATGTCTTTAAAGAGAAGGATTCAATGCCTGACTTCATTTACAAATATAATAGAACATATATTATACATATATACACAGGTTAGCTAACAACGATTAACAGAGTGAAATACTAGTGTCATCAGCATATATACAAATTACAACAAATCATTAGTGAACATGTTTTACAGGATGTAGATTTGATCTGAAACCTAAGTGATTTTTTTACCCTCTCCGACCCAGGATGCGTTTGTTGTGTACGTCGAGTCTCTTTGTGGCCCTGCTGCATGTGTCTGCATCTCTGCTGCTGGGAGCCTTCAACATCAAGACATTCGGGGACAAGAAAGCGTCCAACAGCACTTTGATGAACTACATCAGCAAGGTCTGGAGCTTTAATATCATTTTCTGTCCTGGTTGTGGGCAGAAGTTTAGGAAAATGACATACTCTGTACATACTTACAACCCTTTTGTAGCTAGCTAAGAGTCCTGGATTATAGGGTATGTTTTGGATTATTTGACTTGCTGTAGAAGCCAGCGCCCCTTCAGTGTCTGAACCATTTACATCAAACAGTATTTATTGTAATTCATACTACCCTGTGTACAATATGTCCCGCTCCAATGGCTGCTGAATAACCCTGAGGTTAGGGTCTTAGTGGCGTGAAACCTCCCACACCCTTCCACAATAATGATTACATGATAATAATGCTACAGGTAAACCCAAGAATGACCATCACAGTGGACTGTTTTGTGTTTTTTGGGGTGTTGTGTAGATTGTCCACCGCTATGACATCATTCTGATCCAGGAGGTCAGAGACAGCGATCTGTCGGCAACCAAGAAACTCATGGAGCATGTCAACAAGTTAGACTGAGCACACACCCTCACACATTAACGCACACTGTGATAAACACAATGGGGCTTTTTTTTATTGTCTTTTAACCTTTATCTGTGTTTCATCAGAGGTTCTCCTCAGTTCAAGCACATCGTCAGCGAGCCTCTGGGTCGCAGCTCCTATAAAGAGAGATACCTGTTCCTCTACAGGTATGAGAGGAGAAAACAAGCTCAGTACACTGAGGCACTAAACTGATTTCTTTACACTTGATCAATATTTTGTGTCTCCTAAGCAGGTAAGTGTGGGTGCTAAATGGACGCCAATTAATAATATTAAAAAGAAATAAATAACAGTAAAGTATTTAAGTCGTTATTTTCCACATAAAACAAATTTTAAGTTTCTACAAAACTACATCTGTATCCTTAAAAATCAGTCATTTTCTTAGCATAAAATATGTTATATGTACAGTAGCTGAACTCAGTGGGTCCATAGATTACATGTAAAAGATCAACAGATACACAGGGACCACCCTCATTGGTTTGAGGCCTAGAGTTTGGAAATATGGTCGTCGCCATCTTGCCAAAATCCCCAGAAGTGACCATATTTGCATGAGAACTTGAGCTGGGGATCAATGAGGGGGAGGATCTAACTGCAGCTAGCCACCCAGCTCTCAATCAAAGTGGCCACAGTCAAATAAACATGAGTTTAAACCTTATTACAAATTAAATGGCTGAGTTGTATAGCAGTACCTATACCACCAGTACAGTACACGAGCTGCCAAACCAGTCATAGAGACCAAAACCATTTGTATGGAAACTAAAAGGACATGATTCATTAAATTTTTATTTTCTTTGTTTTGCTGTGACATCGAGTTAATTTTTGTGTTTTTTTCATCTTGTGTTATGTTTCTTGTTAGCTCGAGAAGATAAAGTTTGTTTTCTCAAGAATAAAAAAAATGTTTCTTGTATTGTCGATAATGAGGCAAATTTGTTAACTCAAGAAAAATCAATTATCCTTTGTTTTCCAGAGAATAACAAATTTCTTGAATTCAAAACGACCTTTGTTTTCTCAAGGTAAATTTTGCTAAAACGAGCTATCCTTCGATAACAAAATTATCTCGTTAGCTTGAGAAAACAACCTTACTTTTCTTGAGATAACGAGAACTATCTCAAAACTCAAGATCTCAGGAAAATCACTGAAATTAACTTATTGTGTCAGCAAAATGTAGAAAATGATTTAATTTAATCATGTCCTTTTAGGGCTTCCGTACATTTATGTACCAGGAAGTAAACATGTTTATTTCTGCTGTAAAGCTGGAGATTTTAACTTGGAGGTCTATGGGGATTGACTCACTGTTGAAGTATGTCTCAAGTGGCCTTTTAAGGAACTGCAGCTCTCCATTATTCAGCCTCACAGTTTGCTGCATGGTTCAAAGTGTTTCATTAAATTACATTTGTGTATGAGGCATGTTCTCCAGCTTAACTGCAGTAACCATGTGGTAAATATGTGTTAGACACTCCACATACATTCATTAATTTGTTCACATCAAGATTAGCTGATCTGCCCCCTTGTGGACATTACAAAGTTTGAGACTAAATTACAAATGACTGAGAGTTTAAACCCTTGAAGGAAGAAAGAGTTTACTTTTGATAGTATAAAGAAAATACTCATTGGTGAAGTTGTACCTATCTCTCTCCAGGGATCAGACAGTGTCCGTGGCTAAAAACTACACCTACGATGACGGCTGTGAGCCCTGCGGCACAGACACCTTCAGCAGAGAACCGTTCGTCGTCATGTTCTCCTCCAAACACACTGGTAAGATCAGGAACAATGAGCCAAGCACAGAGTTTTACTACTGGTTCATTATGCTCACAGTGGGGATTTCAAAAAGGTCGTGTATGATGAGGTCATGGTCCCAGCACCCCTTTATAAACTGTTTCAGTTCAATAAGCACAGATCAGTTGGTAGTGAAAATATTTATTGATAAACAGGAGATTGAATGAACCCAAGGACAGTTCAGTGGTGAATGAGCCTCTGAACTTCCTGAACATTACTGGAGACCAATAATCCTGTTGTCTCTGTTGGGGGACACTCCCTTCTAGTGGTGGCCAGAGCACAATACATCAACTATTGTATTATTATTTCTACTTCCTGTTCAAAGACAATGCTTAGTTTTTATACTTATCAGGACCTAATAATCTTAAACATCTTGGAGAAATTAAAAATTCCTGGGAAACAAAAGCTGGAGTCTCAGGAGATTAGATAGGAAATAAGACAAGACCTCCCTGGAGTCTAGATGCTGGTGGTGGTGTTTCCATTCAAATAAATTCTTTATGTGACAATATCCAAATATCCAAAACTCTGGACTTGTCTCTTCTCTGTCTCCATCCTCCACCTGTTCTGCAGCTGTGAAGAACTTCGTCCTGATCCCTCAGCACACCTCTCCAGACTCTGCTGTGAAAGAGCTGTCGGCTCTGTCCAATGTGGTGACTGACGTCCGCACTCGCTGGAAAACCAACGTGAATACTCTTCAGTTTAAGATCAGTTATTTAGAGGAACTGTGTTAAGAAATGTGGTCGAATGAGAACTGAGGGTAAGAGCTGTTCAACCATCACACTCTCCCTGCAGGACATTGTGCTGCTGGGCGATTTCAACGCAGGCTGTAGATATGTGTCGGGCTCAGATTGGCAGCAGATCGGCATCTTCACCGACAAGAGTTTCCACTGGCTGATCGGCGATGAGGCCGACACCACAGTGTCAAACACTCACTGCCCTTACGACAGGTAAACACCAACAGACAGCTACAGACCTCAGACTGTGTCTAGAATGGATGAAGGCAGGAATTTGGCATTTGAACTTTGCCATGTTGGTTGTTTGGAGTCAGAAGTGACCATATTTGGGTATGAGGGTTGGAGTGAGGAGGAGGGTCTGACCCTTGAACCTGAGGACACTGTCCAATGTGTATGGGATCATTGGTGAATGAGCCTCCAAACCACCTGTAAATCATTGGAGACCAGACCTGTCAATCAAACTAACCATGCCCCTAAATCTTCCTCTTTTTGAAGCCTAATATCAAATTGATAATAAAATTATTTTCAGATGGACCAGATCACTGAGAAGAAGAGTTGACTTTATCTGATGACAGCAGAATGACCTGTGGAAAAAATTTTATTGACTGAATATTTCATGATTGAAAATGAGGATTTCTGAAGTCAATTGGAGGCAGCCACGCCACAGTGGTGCAGTGGTTAGCACTTGTGCCTCACAGCAAGAAGGTTCAGGGTTTGAATCTCGGCTCGGGCCTTTCTGTGGGGAGTTTGCATGTTCTCCCTGTGCGTGGGTTTTCTCCGGGTACTCCGGCTTCCTCCCACAGTCCAAAGTCATGCTTGTTAGGTGAATTGATCAAACTAAATTGACCATAGGTGTGAGTGCAAATGGTTGTTTGTCTTCGTGTTAGCCCTGCGATAGGCTGGCAACCTGTCCAGGGTGTACCCCGCCTCCTGCCCGGATAGGCTCCAGAAGACCCCTGCGACCCAAGTGTGGAATAAGCAGGTATAGATAATGGATGGATGGAATTGGAGGCAGCCTCTAGTGGCCATAGGCAGTATTGTACTTTATCGTTTGTTTTACTTTTGAGACCTGGTTGATTTGTCCGCTTCTGTATACAGTCTGTGCTGCAGACACCCTGACTCTCTACTCACCATCCTGTATTTGCAGGATTGTGGTCACTGCTGACATGATGAAGGGCGTGGTGCCTGACAGCGCTGAGGTTTACAACTACATGATTGACCTGAACCTCACCCACAGTCTGGTAAACATTATAATCCTTCACTGTGATACAGTTTACTTCAAGTGCAGGACACCAAAAGACTGAAAGCTGAAACTTATTTTGTTGACTTTCATTGATGTTTTTAAGATGTAGCGTTGATGCAGATGTGTTCTCCAAGGAGGTGATGTTTTCACCTGTTCTGGTTTGTTTGTTTGCAACATTACTGAAAAACTATCCATCAAATCTAATGTTTTGTTTTTTTTTATTACCCAAGAAATAAACAATTACATTTAGGGTAAGATCAGGATCCCCAAAATAAAATCACTGAATAATATGAGGGAATGTTTGAAGAAGGTGCTATTTCACCACAAGAGGGCAACAATGTTCACTCTATAGCATCAGTACAGCCAGATAACACGTAATTTTAAGTATTTTTCTATATTGTTTTTTTGAAAGATACAAATTTTACTATAGTAATTAAATTTGACCAGTTTTCTGACTCCTGATCCTCTTTTGAAAGCCTGATGAGTTTTACAGCCCAGAGTAAAAACATACAACCCATGGACGACAACTGTTTTCTCTTTAAAGGATTTTCCGTATTTGTTTCAGGCCCTGGCCATCAGTGACCACTATCCTGTGGAGGTGAAGCTGGCCCCTGCTGCCTGAATCATGACTCCTACAAGGTTTCCACAGACCTCCCGAATCAATCTGCTTTCAACACAATGATCAATCAAATGAAGGAAACTCCCACCAACCACAGATCCAAGATTTACAAAAAAACAAAATAATCTGTCAAATGATGTCATTGCAAATTTGTTTCTTGTATAACTAATGTGAAAAGGAGAGTAAATGGTAAATGGAGTACATTTATATAGAGCTTTCATGACCATAGCTCAGTCCCAAAGCACTTTACAAGGCAACTCATTCACCCATTCACACACACTTACACACCAATGGCTACCAAGCTGCCATGCTATTGGGAGCAACTTAGGGTTCAGTGTCTTGCCCAAGGACACTTCGACATGTGGACAGGAGGAGCCGGGGATCAAACCCACAACATTAAGATTCACAGGCGACCAGCTCTACCACCTGAACCACAGCTGCCCAGTAGATGAAATATAATTTTCCTCATAAGAAAATTTGAATTTCCAAGTCTTTAAGGGTATATTTCTGAAAAAAAACAAAAACAAAAACAAAAAAAAAAAAAACCCTCAAATTTCTGAGGAAAAGCTTTAAAAGGAATAGAAAACCCAGGGTCAAATTATAGTTTAGAAGATAGATTATGACATAAACTAATGATTCATGTGAATGTCTGAAAATAAATAGCACATACAACTAATCTATACGTCTCTGAAAGCCAGAATTCCCCCATCATGGGTGATTTGATGAAGGCTGCATGTGCCGTATGATTGATATATTGATAGGATGCCGTATGATCAAAGTGTTGCAACCAATCAGGTCTAAAATCCACAAAATGACAATGAGCCATGTGAATATTTATCCTTTAATCACACAATTTAATCTGCTCACCATATAAACCCAGAAACTCCACACGACACAGAGAAAACTTTGACACATTCAAATGTATGAAAGACATGAGAAGGCTTTGTAACTGTGGACTTTTCAAAACCCCCAAACGTCACATTATTACTAGGTTCTGGTTCTTTAAGGTGCAGTCAGAGCAGGCACTTTGTGATGTGATGAGGACCTGCCCGTGATAACTGCTCACTAAACCCCGCCCACAAAAACTGCCCAATCACAGTTCAACAACTGCAGTTCTCCACGTGATTGTTAGCTGGACCCAGAGTTTAGTCAGAAACAATAATTTAGTATGGTTTTATTTTTCATCCTGCACGATCACACTTGCTAAGCAGCTCAATGCCAACGATGCTGCTTGTAATGAAGATTTTGTTTCTCTCATGATCTGCAACTTTAACCTTTTTAAATCTATATTATATACAAATCCATCACATGCATGAATGACAGTTTTATGGGGTTTTGTTTTGGAATAAGTGAGTAATCTGTGAGTAATCAGACAGATAATATTTCCGACGAGCTTTGAGAGGCGGATCGCGACAGGTAGTTGTGCAGCCCGTCCAGAGACCCCCAACTTTAAACTGTAACGTGGCAAAACTGACACTACAGCAATGAACTGCACAGGTGTTCAAGGCAGCTTGGCAGGCAGCTCAGTATACAGTAATTTTAAATCATTTCTTACTTTTAACTCTGCAGAGTAATTTAGAACTAAACTGTAATTTACCATTTTTTAAACAAAGTTGAATTAAAAAAACACTACTGTTTAGAGTTAAGAAGTGTATTCAAGAATCTCAGCACAACTGACTTCTATGAGTTTGTGGCACTAAAGATCAATGTGTTTTCAGTTAGTGTCACAAAGTCCCTGTGATGTGTTGTGCTCTCTGCTCTACGCTTTTCTCTTTTTAAGCATCTCCAGGTACATGTGCAGTGACTTCTGGATGGAGTCCTTGGTGATGAAGTTGACGAAGTGTTTGATGTCAGACTCTCTGTTTGCCGTCAGCTTGTCGATGGTCGGCTTCCTCATCATGGACTTGGTGATCTGTCTGGCGTGATCTGCAAAGAAAAGGGATGAAGAACCACAGTTATTCTGCAGGTTTCTTTACTTCACACCATCCTATTTCACCATTACCTCTGTCAAAGAGGTTGTTTTTCCCTGGGCCAGTTTGCTTGTTGTGAACATTATAGAAACCAAACAGATATGAGTGTGATGATTTCAAGGTGCTATACAATGTGTATTGTACCTGGAATAGTCAACCACTTGCTCATGGTCTTCGTGGCTGTTGTGAGGACCTGGTCTTCAGGTACCAACTGGTCCACTAGTCCTATTTTCAGGGCATCTGCAGGGTTGTAGAGCAGCCCCAGCTGCAGGGCGACCTCGGTGGTCCGGTGGCCCACTGTGTTTATCATGGTGTCTTTAAACCTGCAGACGGCAGCAGCGACACCAGACGTCAGCAGAACCACCACAGCTGCATCACTGACTCTACACAAACAGGCGTCATCATACGTCCTTACCAAAAAGGAGCTACAATGCCGAGCTGAGTCTCATTGAGACCGATGCTGTAACGGGGGTTATCCGCCATTATCCTGTAGTCGCACGTTAAGGACATCAGACAGCCGCCTGCAGGACTGGAACCCTGTGGGAGGAGTTAGGAAGGAGGATCATGGTGTCTGGGTGTCTGGTTTCAGGTGCTTACCTCTGTCTTTTATTTGGGGTTGTTCTACACGTACATTGATCGCTGCGATGACGACCATGTTGGAGCTGTAGATTTTCAGCCACATCTCCTGCACGGCTCTCCAGAACTCCCCGCAGCGCTCGGGACTCCTGCCGTACATCTCCAAGATGTCCAGACCGGCTGAGAACACCTTGGGCTGGGCCTGGATTGAAGTGAGAGGACACAGCCGCACACGCTCAGGGTGAATATGTACGGCCATGATTAAGAAACAGTCACACGCTCCAGCAGTGAACAGTGACGACACCAAACTATAAACACACATAACATGAGGAATCTGTGCTTTGGTTCGTCCATCTCTATATACTATGGTTGGACTACAAATATATACTATTTATGTTTTTTACAAAAATTCACTTTGTTTTAATTTCGATACCAAAATTTTGATAAAGTTAGAAACTCTCCAAATGCTGTTTCAGGTTGACTTTGATGTTTTCATTAGTGTAAAATCACCTGAA
The DNA here is from genome assembly GCA_900323345.1 of Pseudochromis fuscus. Classification (NCBI taxonomy): domain Eukaryota; kingdom Metazoa; phylum Chordata; class Actinopteri; family Pseudochromidae; genus Pseudochromis; species Pseudochromis fuscus. The sequence goes on from OOFC01018220.1 coordinate 12,732, forward strand.
ATCAGATCTGTTGAGTTTTTGTTACCTTTAATGAGCCCTTTATATCTACAGAAGGTGTAGGTCCTCTATCACAGAGGCCGCCAGCTTGTGCCGCCATGTTTCTACAGTAACAGGACAAATCCTGTTTCTATAGAGACTTTTACATTTTAACACTGAACAGGCAGTTTGTTGTGACTACATAATTTCCCAATCATTGTAACCAGCTGGAAGACAAAGGAGGAGACAGAAGATTCATGATCTACCACACGGAAAAACAAAGTCTGAATTCAACATCATCAAAAAGTGACAGAGGAAAAGGGGGGTGATCACCACTAGATGGCACTAAATCTACCATCTTTAAGTGCTGAGGTAATACTGTACCGAGGTGATGATGAGGCCTCTACAGCTTTTATCCATCTCCAGCTTCTCCAGGTTGATGCAGATTTCTGTGAGGAAATCCAAACTGAGGCTGTTGACTGGAGGACTGTGCATACGCATCACCGCCACACCTACATGGACAAATGAAAATGCACGATGCCTTACATTTTTTACAGAGTTACTTTCCTTCGATGATGTAAGCTGAATGTAAACTCAGTTACACCTACAGACTGTTTATAGAAATGGACGAACCAAGCATGATGTCACCGGTCTGAAGCCAGGAGTTTGTTATCCGAATGTCACCATGTTGGCTGTTTGGAGCCAGAAGTGACCATATTTGGACATGATGGCAGGAGTAAGGAGGCGGGTCTGACCACTGGCACTGAGGTCACTGTCCAATTGATGAGACTGAAGTTCAGCACCTGACTCACTGGAGGCTTCGTCCATTTCTATACACAGTCTATGGCAACACTCAGATTAGCTGGTGATCTCTCTGGCTAGCTACTCTGTAATGATGAACTGGAAGACTGGCCTTCAGAGTAACACCTGTCCGAATACAGTGTACCTCTGGGTTGGACAAGAACACTAAGAAATATCCTATGGACAACAAGAGTTAATCAAACCGTGAACATATAAATCTTCATTGACCTACAACAGCTCCTTCACTAAACTACTTCAAATATTTAAGTTTATTCTGCAACTTTAAAAGAATATTCTACTATTTTTTGGGGGGTGACATTGCAACTTTAATGTCAGAAGTTTTTTTTCCCTGTTAGTTTGCAACTTCAATTTGAAGTTTTGTCCCTCGCAAATGCATGACATTAATATTCAAGTTATTTTCTTGTAAATTTTTCTCCGAGAAGAAATATTTGCATTTCTTTCTTGAAAAGGTTTTTAAAAAAATTATCACAAAATATTCAAGTCATTTCTTGTACGACTGTAATAGCGCAAGAAAAAAATGGCATACTATAGTACACTATAAAAAAAATTGAGCTCAGTTAGTACTTGTTAAAATGATTTATCTGGGACAATTCAGTGGTTTTCAGATCATTTGACTTGTTTGTCTTGATCCAAGGAGTTTTCCAGGATTAGAAAATGAAACTAAATACTTTCAGGTTTTTCAAGACACTTAGGAACCTCAACAACACGTTAAACACACTTCAGATGTGAGGGAGCTTTTGGGGGAAAGAAGTCATTCCCTCTCTGTCCATGTAATAACTGAAAGAATAAAGTCATGGATACAAGCAGCAAAAATATCTTTCCATCAGGATGCCCCCCAGTCACCTCCCACCATAACCAGAGGTCGACCCAGGATCCACTGGAGAGATTATATCTCCCAGTTGGCCTGGGAGGGGCTGGGGGTCCCCCAGGATGCCTGGGCTTCTCTGCTTGTTTGATTGCCACCAAGACTCACGATGGATGGAGGCTAAATACCAAGTAAATGAAGAGCTATGTGAATGTGATGCAGCCACTCTCTTCTTGATGTATTTGCTGCGACTGTGGAAATGTCCATTAACCCACCTCTTCCTATTTCTCATACAGGATGAGAAGCTTTCAATAACAGAAACTTTGAAAAGCCTGAAATCCACTCCCTTGCCCCAATAATGTGATGTTATGGGTTCAATGTATTAAAAAACAGTTGGTGACGATGGTAAAAATCTTCACCTGCGCTTTGGTCAAAATCCACTGTCATTGTTGGCGAGCTGGAGTTGTTCCTCCGCTGAGTGACGAGGGCGGGAGACGCACACACTCTACCATGGCGGCTGCAGGGCGACAGCTGGGACAGAAGAAGACCTGCAGGGAAACCACAAAGACACACAGGCTCAGTTTTACTCCAACCACGCCACACTGAGTGCCATTAAAAACAGCAAGCAGTAAGTGTGAGTGGGTAGACTGTATATAAAAGATGGACGTAGCCACCAGGTCTCAAAACTGAAGTCAATACTGAAGTGCAAAAAGGTGGGATTCGTAGACTAGAGGCAGGCTCCAATTGACAGGCTTGAAATATTCAGTCAATATTTTTTTTCCACAAGTCATTCTGATGTCATTAGCTAAAGTTAATTCCTCTTCTCAGTGATCTGATGGTCCATCTGAAAATCACTTCATCAATACGTAGATATTAGGCTTCAAAAAGAGGCTGTTTTTAGGGTGTGTGGTTAGTTTGACTGACAGGTCCGGCCTCCAATAATTTACAGGAGGCTCACTCACTGGTGAACTCCAGTCTCACACACTGCCCAATTTCAATGGTCAGATCGTGGACTGTGTATAGAATGGACAAAGACAACGTGACATTACCTGTTGGTTTGTAGACTCATTCTGAACCGAGGAGTTGTTTTTTTGGATCCTGAAGTGACCATATTTAGATATGAAAAGGAGTGAGGAGGTGGATCACTCAAATTAACCACACCCCTAAATCTGCCTCTTTTTAAAGCTTAATATCTACTTAATTATGAAAAATTACTGACTTGAGTATTTCATGACGATATTTAAATTGAAGTAAGTTGGGGCCGGCATCTAGTAGCCATCGATGATAGTGTACTTTGTTGACCTCATTGTTGACCTCATCCATTTCAATTTACAGTCTATGGGTGAGACAGACTTCCTCACTCCACCCTTCATATCCAAATATGGTCATTTCTGGTTTAAGAAAACCCAACATGGCCACATTCAAATGCTAATTCCTGGCTTCAAAATGTGGGTCCACAAACCAGGGAGCTGTCAATTGGTGGCACTTTAGGGAGTCTACGATTCTAGACTAGACAGGTTTGTATATATTGGGTCCACACACCTACAAATTTGCATGGCTACTTCAGTGCCTCAGGAATAAATCAAATAAAATATACCATTCATTCATGACAGTGTCTGCGGGCAGAATCTATGAAGTAACTTCTTGTCACTGTCAATGCAAATAAAACATAAAAGTTGATGCTTTTTTTCTTTTGCCAGGTCTGGCAACAACAAAAAGAGAATATATACCCTGAAGGTCCTCTTGTGTGTTCAAAAGAGCAATCACTGAAACTAATACTTTAAATACTTTAACCAATTCATGACAAGTTACATACAGAAACCAGCTGACTCTAACATATATTACTGCAAGCAAATGTAAACAGTTTAGTCTAAACACAACAAGCTTCACTACTAGTCTCCAATTGCAGGTGGAGGTGATTTTAATACAGCAAATAAAAGTATTTTATTTGTATAATATGGGACTTTGTAGTAGAGCAGCTAAGCCTTAATTTGAAGGTTTTCACAGAATTGTCTTGAAATGATTCTATCACGACACTCTAACAGATGATGCTCATTAGCATGTAATACATGTGCTTTTATCTTATTATGTGTCCCCACAGTGGGTGATTCGTACACTTTCACAGTAAAGTCTCCTGCGACCTTTGTTCCAGTTTCAGTCGCGCGCAGGTAGCTAACATGGCGAACAGCTAGCATAACATTACTGCTATTTTTTAAAGACACAGTTTCAACCATCACAAACATTCAAGCTCACACACACGTACCTGACAGCCCGCGCTGGCTTCTCAGAGCAGCTCTTAAAGCCATTTTGCATCCACTGAAGAAGCTGCAAGAATTCGGTCTTCTTCTTCTTTTATGGTATTTGCTGTCAGTCTTCTTCTACTACGGGGTTTAAACACTGTGCGCTCAGTTTTGTTTGCAGTAGCGCCCTCTGCTGGGAGGTTGGAAAATTAATCTGTTTCATTCAGCATCTGCTGAGACTTTTTTTTCTTTTTTTAGATTTTCTTCCATGTCTGCAGAGCTCCCCTTGGTATCAGGTGAAGAAAAAAAATGTTAACTCGATTTAACAGATAGTTCCCTCAGTTTAACTAATGATGTCCTTATGAGGAGTGAGGGATGTGACACACCACAGTATAGCATGAATTACTGAGCAAGTGAAGGTATCAGGTGACTTCAGCTGTCAGCTTCAACTGTAACTTTCAACTTTATTGCCCCTGAGGGAAATTTGCTTTGCAGGCAGGTAAAGACATACAACATTGCAAACACAAATGTGCCTGCAACACTAATGTGGTTAAGTACACAAATATCCTATAGGGCAACTGATGGCTGTGCAATCATTACATTGTTGAGTAAATAGATTGCATCATAACTGTTTAAAGTTTAAAGAGTGAAGAAAAAAAACTGCCCTCAATTTAATAAACTGTGTCCTTAGTTTAGCTATTGATGTTCTTTTGAGCTGTGAATGATGTGACTCAACACAATATAGCATTAATTATAAGTGGATAATCTGGATTTAATTAACATTAACTGGAAGAACTGTGAACTTTAGGGTAGTGGTGTACATTCTGTAGAGTATATATTATATTATTCTAAGTTTATATAACTTTGGTATAACTTAGTATCAATAAAGTACATCTACCCATCTATCAACCATAGACTGTATATTAGAGATGGTCACTGAGATGTCACCCCTTAGTTTGTGGACTCACATTTTGAAGCCGGGAGTTATGAATTTGAATGTGGCCATGTTGGCTTTTTGGAGTCAGAAGTGACCATATTTGGATATGAAGGGAGGAGTGAGGAGGTGGGCCTGACCCTTGAACCTGGGGACACTGCCCATTGTGTATAAGACTGGTGCTCACTGGTGAATAAGCCTCCAAACCACCTGTAGACACACAAAAAATGTTTGGTTGCTTTTACCCATACATAGGTTAAAACTGGACTAACTACATGCTGGGTTAACATAACGCAGGTAGATAGGTTGTTTTTATTGTCACGGACCAGGCGTAGAGCATGGACCCAAATGCAGACACACAGGCAGGAAGAGCGTTAAAGTGATGTTTATTAACAGTCCAAGTCATACACTGACAGGCAATCAATCCACACAGAGGTAACCAAATCACAAGGCAAAAGGCAAGGTCAAAAAGCAAGCAAGGCTCAAACAAAACAAGACTATGACTCTTAACAAAGGTTGCCGCTAGAAACATGAACAAACTGGCACAAGCTAGAGACACATGAGGTTAAATACACAGGGTAACACACACTGAGGAGGGACTATCCTCGGCAATGTGAATGCTACCAGGGGAGGGCAGTCCCAAGCGATCCGAAGCGAAGCGAGTAGGTCCCAGTGTGAATGAGCCAATAGTGAACTATATAGTGCTCTGAATCAGCTGGAGATTCGGACACGAAGCCCCCTACGTTCTCCTGGCGTCGGATCATGTGACCACCAGTGGTCACCATGGTAACCAGGCCACTACTACGAAAAATATAAACCCAAAAGAAAACCCAATTATTTATGTGAATTTGCTCAGTGATATTGCATTTCATTCTTTCCTTGTTGTTTTTATATTCAATAATTTAAAAATAAAATAAAATCTCTACATTTATC
>OOFC01018222.1:0-15723 GCA_900323345.1 Pseudochromis fuscus
TGCCACTGAGGGCACAGTCAATCACATTTCGCTATGTATGTGAGCAGCAGGGGGGCGGAGGCTCCTGTGCAGGCTTGGCAGGCGCAGTTATATCGGTAAGGCTGGCTGCTTCTTCATCCCGGCCCTCGGTGAATTCCCCAGCCGACTGAGCTGAGTGGGGCTCCTGGATGATTGCCTGGGACCTTTCAATTTACCACTCTTCACACCTCGTCCCGTGGGGGCAGTGGGAGGTGGCGGTGGGAGGAGGAGACTGACAGAAACTCATAACACCCATATGAAATTGTGTGGTGGTGTGTTCATACAGCTTTAATGGCTTACATGCATTTAATGTGGCTCATTACAGCTCTTAAAATCAGAGCAAACACACATTAGTCGGAGCCTGTAGCGCGTCCCCAGAGGAGCCAGCGATCCGCGGGTTTTGTTTTACACGTCTCCCGCTCAGTGGTGGAGCTTTGTAGATGATTGGCCTGCGTGGTTTTTAACAGCAGAGCAGATTTCGTATCGACCACGGCTTGGAGAGGGCGAGATAGAGAGGGCGGCGAAGATATAGGGAATCACAGCATGATCAGAAAGATGCTCATACTCCCTGAACCCATGCAGCGCTCACACTGTACCCCGGGGTTCACTGCTGCTCTGACCTACATACTCCACTTAAGCTCAGGAGCACTGGGGCAATTACTGAAAAGAAGATTCCACGGGCACAATGCCTTAATTAGACATGCGGTTTTAACTGCCGGCTGATACTGAGTGAAATTAATCAGAATAGAGAAGAGGCTTCAGGATGGAAAAAAGAAACGAAGGAGAGGAGGAAAGATTAAACGCCATGAGAAGCAAGGCGCCGTCGTCAAGGGAAAAACTCTGCGTACATTTAACTACAGACGAAGCGATGTGTTTATGTACCTCGTTAAAAAGAAAACCCTCCAGAGAGTTCTGGAAACAGGTGTACAGCTGTCAATAACCCTGTTTCTACCCAGAATCCTCGGTTATTACTCCGGTGCTTTGTGCATCCTGCTGGTTTTTTCAATGTCTGATCAATCAAACAAATACAAGCAACAAGTATCCACGCGAGCTGGAAGTGGGTCAAGATGGTTTCTTCTGCCGTCTGGAGCTGCTCGTCTCTTTGTTTAAACCGCTTCCTGTGAGATGTTCTGCCGCAGCCACAATCAATTGAATTCAGTCCCAGACAGAGAATAATAAAGAAACTGGGTTTCATCTGAGTGCAGCGTTGTGCGGGTCTGACGAGATGGAGGGGAATACATTTTCTGGCAGACGGGGAGAGGGATGCTGCAGTCTGGTCAACTGGTCCAACTCTGGGTTTTAGTTGTGAGCTCTGTACATGATAATCCCAGGTCCTTTCTACAACTACGACTGAAAGTAAACACAGAAATTAACCAGTTGGAGCAGGTGTTATATTTTACAAACTGCACGGGAAGAGAAAACCCATGATGAAAATACACTTTGGAAGATTCTAACTTCAAGCAATGATTCATGGGAATGTTATAAAATAAATACTCTTACAACTAAAATATCTATCTTTTAAAGTCAGAATCATGGACAATTTCATGGAGGCTGCCATTTATAATGTTTAAACCAAACAGGAAAATGGGAGGTTTTTCTGATTGGCTTAAATGCTCTGACATCACAGGAAGCTACATGGAGTCATTTTCTGCCTCTTACCTCCTCTGTACTGTACAGCAACACCGGTGGAGATTCAGCTTTGAGCCCAAGTGATGTCATCATCATGGCTGCCCAGAAGGTGCATATGGACTTCCATAGAAAACTCTTGTAATAAATACTCAGATGTGCCTGAAATCTTTCTGGGACCAGTATCATTTACCTTAATTTTTAACCCTGTACAGAAGTCCTGTGGACATCAGACATCATCATAACATGACATCATAGAAAGTTTCTTTGGTTTCTGATGGGACTCTGAGGTGTTTTGAATGCATCTTTGCTCAGTGACTGAAGGCAGGAACACATGAGACTCCTGAGCTGATGCATGATTTGTACGTGAGGATTGACTGGACAAATTTTTTCCAGTCTGGGTTCACAGGTTAGAAATTCATAAAGTTCTATAATATGTAGCAGCTAAAGACTGTAATTTTACTAGATCCATCACTTTTTACATGGAGGTTCTGTATAAACACATCAGAACATTTGAAGTAGTTTCTATATTTATTTATCTGTCTTTTATTTGGCGTCTGCAGAGGGAAAAGCATCTTAGTGAGGATGTATTTCTGATCCACATGCTGCTGTTGTGATGTGCCAAACTTGGCCGATGGCTCCGCTCTTCTGATTGGTCACTTATTAGAAATTTTTAATGTTTGGGCTGAGTTTATTAATTTAAATCGATTCAAACTTAATTTTTTGAAAAAGTGACAGCCTCTTTTATGACCTCTGTTAATCAGTGCTTGCTACTCAATCACATCGAGACTGATACTGACATTTAAGACAGAGCAGTCTCAGCTGAATCCAGGATCTCGGTCAAACTTTGTCCATGAGTTTTTTAGTCTTTCCAGAGAAAATAGTCTTGCACATATAAACAATATAAGCTGCCAATTGGTGTTTGTTTCGGTACAAACATGTATAATGATGGGACTTGTTGCAGGATCCTTTGTGGATGGTCCACTTCTAGAAATTCAGTCGTTGCTGATCGGAGAGTATTTTTTAGTTCAGTGACTCCGACCCAGCTACCACCTACACTCCAGAGACTACATGGAAAGATTAGCCTGGCCAATAAACATCAATAAAGACTGTACATCTGTTGTGGCACCACAAGGCACCCAGACATCCCATACTGCATGCTGAAGCTGCCGAACAGGACAAGTTATAACAAAAAAAACAAACAAACTACACATTAAACGTCTCATTAACCTTAATGATATTTTGCAGATTTAACTGACTGTGGTGCTCAGTGGAGTCATCTGTGGTCATGTGACCTTTGTGGAGGACACGGACATTTAGCCATGAAGACTTGTTGCTCGTGGCAGACGTGCATGATGCACATACTGTTGCTGTTGGCCGTGGTTCAGAGCAGCTGACCACATCCTCTGTCTGTGTGTAGACCTGTGATAACTGGGACTTACTGCTGCCCAGTATGTGCCCATTACTTGCAAGGCTAATAGTGGTGCATGGAGAGCTGGAGATTGTTGCTACAGCAAAGTCATAGAGGATGTTATTTTGAAAGTTGGTTGCTACCCACACAAACAGCACTGACCCCTGTCTGTATATACATCTGTGTTAGATTTAAATCTGCAGTTTAAAAAGATTTGTTTGAATGAAATCAGACAACAGTTCATATGGAGGCAGACTCATCCACTCAATCAGCATCCCTGTTTGTTCAGCTATATGTGAAGAGATAGGATATTACCCAAGAAACAAATGGTTAAACTTTGGACAAGATCAGAGACTGAGATCCCCTATTAACTTGAAAGCATCCATTCCTCTCACTTTCAGACTGTCGCTGTCATCAGATGAAGTGACAAACACCACTGGCAGCAGATTACATCAGTTGTATCCAGTTAATCAGCTAATTGATTGGCAGCTCTGTGGTTAAAGGGCCGTACGACTGCAGGGGGACTGAGTGTCTGAGCTCCAACACAAACAAAGAGATGAATTCAACTCTGATTGGAAAGAAATCACAATAGCTTCAAATAAGACGGGAAACAATAGAGCAAAGATCCCAAGCCAGGAAAACACTGCAGTTTGTAGGCTTGTATATATTCTTTTAAATATCCAAAACACACAAATAATACTGTATTATCCAAACCATTAACTTGGTTTACAGACAGCTGTGGGCACATTACCATTCATTTTATCTTGATTTCACTTCAATATAAAGTAATACTGTCATATTTTTAGCGGTTGTTGGACCTGACTCCAGTCTCTTCAGCAGCTAAATGCTCCACAGTGTTCACCAGTCAGTTACCTCCATCAGGAGCTTATGTTTTCACCTGCATTAGTCTGTTGGCCCCATAGACTGTATATAAACCCTCATCAGTCACGTGACTGACATGACTTGCCAATAGGGTTAACAACCGTCCCTTGAAAAACAGAATCGTCCCATATTTATAAATAAAGTTACGTGTCTTATATTGACCAGAAAGGGGACACACTTTGTCCCGTATTTAAAAATCACTTCACACACACAAAATTATTTCACCACGCCGGCAGGGGTAAAGGCAATCGGGTTGGCCAGCTGTGCCAACTAGATGTTCCTTATTTACTTTTCAGGGAGTTGGCAACCCTACCCCACCCATAAATTGTATGTGAGATGTAAAGCTACATATGCAGAAAAGTGTCGAACACTTCGCTTTGAAACAACAGATCTGCTGAAAGTGGAAAACCTTGATATCCTGAACTATCTACTTCTTACCACATGATTTTACTCTGGCATGCAGGTCAAGGCTTACAAACCTCTGGATGCCTTCAAGTATTTTGTAGCTGGGTGGGTAAACGCTGTCAGGCTTGTACCCACTACATCGTCTTGTCTTGTTCAGGAAAGGCACTAACTTATGTTATAGGCCAGCCACTGGTTAGCTATGGTTGATTGTTTCACTGTTACTTTGCATCTAGATCTCAAAATGCATCTTCGCCGAGTTAATCAGCTTTGTTGGTATCGTCAGACTCTGCTCATTTACCAGCAGCAGCACATCTCTGTCTTTGTTCTGGATCCATTGGGAATCTAACGACAGCTCAGGATTATTTGCTAGGTTGATTGTACAACCAAATGCTGCAGAAATGCTACATGCATGACGTCACATGCATGGTGTCTATATACAGAGTATGCACATGATGTGTTATCAGCGTAGCCAAATGTAAATACCGCCATTTTGGAGCTAAAACAAAGCGTTGTCAAATCCATCTGCCAAACGTTGCCACTCTTAGCTCGATAGAAAGTCACAATGACAAACGACTGTGCTGCATTTGTTTTGGTAAAACAAGAAAGCTTTAGTGCTAGTTCTTGTTTATTATTATATAATAAACAAGAAAGGGCCACATGCTAACACCTTCTCATGACAACCACGAATGTTAGCAACACAGCTAAATGTCAGTGATTGGTGGGCTGGTGTTAGCTGCTTTTATCAGAGTGATGTAAACACACGGCCATGAGGACAGCTCCACCTTGTTGCTTCCTGTTTGTCTCTTTGTGCTCGGCTCCTGGAGGAGGATCAGATGAAGCGGTGAACAGGTGTGAGCAGGTGTGCTGAAGGGGTTTGATCTCCCTCTTCCTCTCTGGCCTCATTCATCTCTCTCTGTCACATCCAGCTGTGGCTCCCTGTCGCTGCCTCATTGTCATTCTGGAGGGACGACCGTCCTCCAAACTTATCTGTAGAGGAGCCGAGCTCTTACACTGATTATACAGATCCACCAGGAAGAGGAACCCACGGCCAGCCCCATCTCAGACACTATCTCCTTGTGGGAGGTGACAACATGAAACACGAACACGCTGTGACTGAAGGGCTGATCTGATGGCAGATTTAAGACCACTGATAGTGTCAGAATACTTCAAATCTGAAGGAAAAAATCTAAGAATGATTCATGACGGGGAGTTTAAGCTTCTTACAAACTAATCAAACCGTAGAGCATGTAGCAAAGCAGCTGATGATACAATACTTCTGTGTATTAATGATTGAAAATACTTTTTAAATGATGGTGTTTTACCTCTTTGCTAATCTGGAGGTCTCTGTAAATTATGTGACTGTTTAACTGCTTGTGTTTTGGCTTCGGACCTCGACTGAAATAAACCAAGAAAATCTTGAAACCTTTATCAGTACCTCCCTTCTTAACTAAAAAAGCTGTTCATTGGCTCAGGGTGAAAACAGTGAGCAACCACTGACGTAGCCTAGTCGAGTCTACTCACACTGGGTAACGTGAATAGATGTGAGTTTCCCACGAGTTGAGAAAGGTTTAAGTTTAGCGACAAATTCACATCACGTGGTATCATGAAAACCAATCGGCGTGGGGATCCCCTGACGGCACCAAACAGAAATGGAGGACGAGGTTATTGAGATGACTTTAACTCTGTACCAGGACACAACCAAGAAGGAGAGGACTCCTCTTTGTATCTGGGATTTTCACAACAGGTTAAAGGAGCAGTATTTGTGATGTGGTTCATTGTTCCCGGTTTCTGGGAATAGTACTGGCTGCTAATCATGTGTGGCAAAATCACTAGTACAAGATTGCAAGTACCTGGTAGGCGTGAATGAGCTGTTAGTAAAAAGATTTAGGGTGTTGGTCTGACTGGCACATCAAGTCTCCAATGATTTACAGGTGGTTTGGAGGCTCATTTGTCGGTAAACTCCAGTCTCATTCACTTTGGACACTGTCCTCAGGTTCAAGGGTCAGACCCGCCTCCTCACTCCTCCCTTCATATCCAAATATGGTCACTTCTGGCTCCATACAACCAACTCCTGGCTTCAATGTGTGAGTCCACAAACCAACAGGTGACATCCTGTTAGCTTTGTGTAAACAGTCTATGTGTGATTCTTAGTGATTCAACAAGTATGTGTCTATAGATGACAGTGAAGGTAGGAAACTACTCTTCAAGTTTGAAATTATTTTTTATTTATTTCAGAAAACACTGATCACGATCCTTGACTTTCTGTATTGCAGTTTCCAGATGATGTGCTTTCATTTCCTCTCCTGAAACCAACCAACAAACTCTTGATTTGTCTTTAAATCACTGCTCTTCTACTGGTGCTGGGAACACACTGTAGACTGGGTTTAACAAACAACCAAAACACTGAGCTGACAGATGCTAAATGCCTCACAGAGGATCTGCACTGGGTGATGACTTACAGCGGAGGTAACCCTGTCATGTTACAGTTGTTATGCATGTTATGTATTAATTAATATCCATTTGGTGCTTCCTATAGATGAAAAGTTTACTGGACTGTTTCAGAAATAAACAGCTCAACAATACCCAGTATACTGTATTTTCCGGACTATAAGCCGCTACTTTTTTCCAACGCTTTGAACCCTGCGGCTTAAACACCGGTGTGGCTCATGTATCGGCGGCACGAAGCTCGTTGTCTTTTTACAAGCTAGCAAGCTCCGTGCCGCCGATACATTTAGCCTCATCACATCAGACCCGGTCAGAGTGGACCACATGAAACTGTTCGAATAAATTCAATAGCAGCTTATAGACAGGTGTGCTCAATAGTCCAGAAAATACAGTAATTAATACACTGATGCCCACATGCACTTATCATCCATGCACACACACACACACACACACACATACACACACACTTCAGAGCTCACATATTTATTTCCTTGTTGGGAGAGAGGATATCTGACACCTCTGATTACAACAGGATCATCCTGTTCTGGGAGAAGTAGGTGAGGGAACAAAATACCCTTCAGATGACCATATGGCGCCGGACTGACGTCACATGGAACAAGACGCACAGCGAGAGGAAGCCTGGAGTAATGTGGAGCTCAGTGCAATTAGGAAAACAGTCATTATTTTTCTACAGATACAAGTTTTATGATGTATTATTACTGTATATTATGAACCATTTAATTAACACTGATTCATATGATATTCAAATTTATTCATATTTAATGTATATTAATGATGATGACAAGAAATTACTAAGGAACGTACACATACACATATATACACACATACATACATTACACTGAAAAGCCAGAAGAAGAAAAGGTTGTGATCTCCTTCAAAGTAACAGTGGCACTGGTGTGTGATTATCTCAGTATCCCATGTAACCCCAGGCAGTGGTGTAACAATGATGGATGGAGACAGACACGTCAGACTTCTGTTTTCTGTTTAATCTCAATAACCTCAATAATCCTGCTGCATGAAAAAACAGTGTTGTCATCAAACAGAGGAGAGGAGGAGGAGGGAGACTTGAAAGTAAACTAATGAATTCATGCACACATCAAGTTTAACATATTAGCATATGTGTAGCAGAGACGCATGATACATACAAGATCATATGATACATGTAAGAGTGGTAGTGAATGAAACGCAGAGCCAACATTCACATAATTAACTCCCAAAGTTCTCATGAATTCTCAACTTTTATAGACATCTACCCAGTTATGCTGTGAACCGCTGCAGCCTTTAAAGTCCACCTGAAATGAAAAATGAATTTTTAATAATTTTAGACCAACTTCTCTGATCATATTGTTCATTTACTGAATGATGGTAGCCAAAAAAAAAATACAGCAATTCTGCTTATGTGACTTTCATCCATAGACTGTTATGGAAATGGATGAAGCAAGTATGACGTGACCTTTAACGTGGACATGTTGGTTGTTTGGAGCCAGAAGTGATCATATTTGGATAAGAAGGGAGGAGTGAGGAGGCGGGTCTGACCCTTGAACCTGAGGTCACTGCCCAATGTGAGACTCGACTTCAGCACCAGTCTCATTGGAGAACAGACCTGTCAATCAAACTAACCCCGCCCCTAACTCCTCCCCTTCTCTCAGTCTAATATCTCTTGAATGATAAATGATTTTCAGATGGACCAGATCACTGAGAAGAAGAGTTGACTTCAACTAATGACATCAGAATGACAAAATGTATTGACTGAATATTTCAGGAAAATGACCATTTTTGAATTGAAGTCAATGGGAGCCAGCATCTAGTGGTCATTGGGGGCATTGCACTGTTTTACACTTCTGCATTGGCCTTATCTTTGAGACCCATTTGCTTCACCCATTTCGATATAGAATCTGTGCTTTCATTATCGTGTCCACAGCAGTTTCAACCAATAGCATCACTCCATCCACCTGCCAATCAACCTGTTGTTAGCAGCACAGTTCAGATTAGCACCAGAAAACACTCACAGAGAGTAACAGCAGCTGTAGTAGTGATCAGTAGTTTATTGGAACAGTATCCTTAGTTAGTACTTAGTACTAACGTTATCTAGTAACGTACTACGCAAGTTATCTAGTAATGTTTACTATGGTGTTTGGTTGTATTTCAGTGGTCCAATCAAATTGCTCCAAACATTTTGTCCCACCTCTATATCCTGTTTTTCTCAGCAATTCATCACGATACAGAAGTCAGATCCTCTGGACATGATGTTTCTGGTGGACATTCATTGGACTTTCATGTCTCTGGCACAAGGTAAAAAGTGTGAAGACGGATATCTGCACAATGTCTTCATCATATCATTTCTTTATGAACACATCTTGTCCAATAAGCACTGATGCTGATGTTGGTTCAGATGGAGGCGGGGCGTTCTGATTGGCCGGTATACCTGCCCTGAGCTCCCGTCCTTGCCTCCTTCTTTCTGTCGTTACAACCACCAGACGGCTGCAGTGATGTAATCAGCAAAATGGTGTCAGGGTCCAGTCAGCACATTTTCCCACAGGCGGCAGCGAGCTCGGGGATTAACCCTGTACATATACAAGTGCAGCCTGGTGCTTAATATTAATGGTGGAACATTTATTTCTCATGAGGCTTTGAAGATAAAACCTCCAGGAGAGGAAAAAGCAGACGATCTGATGAAGACTGTATCTCTGGGCTTTTGTGTCATGAATTATTAAGAGGTTCGGAGGAAAAAAAGTCCACACACTGTGGATTCATTAGGTGTTAAGTAGTGGATAGTTTGCTTTCCAGCACAGATCTTTGATCGTCCTCGGGGACTGTGGTGGATTAGTGTGATTTTTATGTCAGCTTTTGTGCGTCGCTCTGTAATAAACATCCTGCTCAGCTGATCACTGTCACAGGGGATGACCTTTCATCTCATTATCTCCAACATCCTCCTCCTTTCAGTACTCCTCTGTTTTATGCCCTAACGTTTTATAATCACACATTTTATTGTTCCTGTGGTTATTACACCTCTTAAATGTGGTCTAATAATAAGTGTAAAAGCCAATTTTCTCCAGCAGCCACCACCTGCCGGCCTCTGTGCTGTCGTGTCACGAAGATGAAGAGGCTGAACTCGTGCCGAGGCGCAGGAGAAGCAGAAGAAGAAAATCTTCCCCTCAGAGCAGAACAACCAGGTGCTCTCAGCCTCTGGGTCTCATCCGTGTTGAACGATGTATTTAGCCAAAGGCGAAGCTGAAGGAGGTTAATTTGAGGTTCAACGATAGTATCTGCGCTATCCGCGGGGTTTGGCGACGCTCCAGCTCCCCGGGTAGTTCCAGCTCAACTCTGCAAATGAAGCTTTCCTGATACATTGT
This sequence comes from Pseudochromis fuscus, assembly GCA_900323345.1. Taxonomy (NCBI): domain Eukaryota; kingdom Metazoa; phylum Chordata; class Actinopteri; family Pseudochromidae; genus Pseudochromis; species Pseudochromis fuscus. The sequence continues at coordinate 10,162 of OOFC01018222.1, forward strand.
AATGACTTTTGGCAGGGGAAAAATTCATCTTGGTAAACGGAGGGCAAATATGAAGCCGTTCTGTTCCAGGTCAGTCGAGATGGGTTTAAAATTACCGTCTGTGTCTGTCCAGTGAAAACCAGATGAGTGAAAGAGCTTTTCAGAGAAGTCCCAAGACACTCCAGCAGGCCCTGTTGTTTAACGCGATGTGCTGTGAGCCTTCTGTGTGATGCATATTAATTTTAATGAAATATTAATAGGGATATTTATGCTTAAATGACAAAATACTGTACAAGTCAAAAGTTTGGATACACCTCAAGAACTCTTACAACTTTTCTACTTCATGATAATTTTTGCAATTTAATGCATAATAAAGCAGTTGTGAGAACAACAAGGCTATAAAATAACATTAACTTCAGTTGTAGGCAAACAGTTAGCACCTGCACCTCACAGCAAGAAGGTTTTGGGTTCGAATCTCAGCTTGGGCTTTTCTGTGTGGAGTCCTCCCTGTGCATGCGTGGGTTTTCTCCAGGTACTCCGGTTTCATCCCACAGTCCAAAAACATGCTTGTTGGGTGAATTGATTAGTCTAAATTGACCAGAGGTGTGAGTGGGAGAGTGAATGTTTGTTCGTCTCTGTGTTAGCCCTGCTAATAGGCTGGCAACCTGTCCAGGGTGACCCCGCCTCCTGCCCGATGACAGCTGGGATAGACTCCAGCAGACCCCTGTGACCCAAGTGTGGACAAAGCAGGTCTAGAAGATGACTGACTGACAAACACTTAAACCAAAATGTTTCACACTGACAAAGTACCCACCGCCTTGATGACAGCTGTGCACAGTACTAGCAGTATATTAACCCCTCCACCCTGCAGCTCCCTGTACTGGAACCATAGACTGTATAAAGAAAGGACGAAGCATGTGTGACATCACCTGTTGGTTTGTGGACTCACATTTTGAAGCCAGGGGTTTGGTGTTTGAATGTCGCCATGTTGGTTGGTTGGAGCCAGAAGTGACCATATTTGGATATGAAGGGAGGAGTGAGGAGGCGGGTCTGACCCTTGAACCCGAGTGTCAAAGTTGCATCTTGTTTAGTCCCAACCTTATCTTTGTGTCTTTAGCCATAAATTTCCTCATGAAAGTTTACGTCACACAACAAACCTGGAGGCTACAAAGGCGTGTCAAGTACACTCCGAGTGTGAGATATTCTGTGGTATTGAGATGGATCGGTTACATGAGTGAAAGTGAAATTCACTGCTGTTTTTACATATTTAGTTGCTCAGCACATCACCTGCTCACGAAGCCCTCGGTGTTTTATTGAAGCACAGTGGACTCATTTTCACCAGCTGTCATTCCAGCAGCAAACATCTGGATTCATGGCTGATAGGACACCTATATCACACCGCTCGCCACATCAGTGACATGACTTTAATTTCCTGTTTGTATCTACACCGACGCTGTCCAATAAATTTTCAGGGTCACTCATATATGAATCCGACGCAGCGGTGAGACTGCGGAAGAATGAAAAGCAGCAGCAGCAGCAGCAGCAGCAGGTTTTATGACTTTGAGTCAGTCAGAGTCCAGCAGAGTGTCCTCCACGCTCTGTCTGTCTCCTCAGCATCAGCAGTGTGCAGCAGACACAGGATGGCACTGACAGACCTTCAACAGTACGTCTTTCTTCTCTGTGGCACCACAGGACAGTGGCTTCCAGCGTGTCCATGTGACGTCCCCCCACAGGCCTGTCACACTGTCCCTTCATCAACACCACCTCCAGAGCTACTTTTAAACTGGAACTTGTTGAACTGTTCATTAGATAAAAGTGGATCTTTTGAAAATAGTTTTTCATCCAGTTGAACTGTCAGTGTTAATTGAGTCTGAGCTGCTTAATTCATAGTTTAAGTTTTATATTTTAACATTCATCCTTTGTTATCAGCTTTTTAAGCAACATATTCAATTATTCAATATTTACAAATAAACTTTTTTGACCATTTCTGGATTACTGTCAGCCTGACACTAAGAAATTACATTCAGCTTATCACTTACAGGAGGTCCTCGATTTACGTCAGAATTTCGTTCCTACGACACAACGTAAGTCTAAATCGTAATCAACCCCTTTTAACCCTAATTAACCCTTTCTCTGCCATTACCCCAAGATTAATGGCACCCTTAACAGAGGCTTCTTGGGATAAATGGTAAATGGTGTACATTTATATAGCCCTTTCATGACCTTAGCTAGGACCCAAAGCGCTTTACAAGGCAACTCATGCACCCATTCACACACACACTCACACACCAATGCTACTGAGCTGCCATGCAAGGTGCTAGCCACCATTGGGAGCAACTTAGGGTTCAGTGTCTTGCCCAAGAACATTTCAACATGTGGACAGGAGGAGCCGGGGATCGAACCCACAACCTTACGGCGACCCACTCTACCAGATGAGCCACAACTGCCCTAATAAAAATCAGCAATATTCAACATTGTTTTCTACTTCTTGTCATGACACTTTTGTGGAAGCAATCTGGGTAAATTTGAATACATAAATAAACACAAGCATTTGGACCAATATGGCGGTCTGTTCTGTTTGGGCATATGGATGTAGCACAATCCAAGTGGAAACACAGCCATCTTCCTCATATAGCGCTGCATGATGACGTATTCTGCTCTGCTCGTTAACTGGTTTCCAGGCAAAATTAGTTTTAACATCGTAAACGTCGTTCGTGGGAATGATGGAACAAGACTTATTAAATAAATTTCTGGGAGGTGGCGACGTAACCACGAAACGCTGTAGGTTGAGGATGTCGTAAACCAAGGGCCTCCTGTATCAGTAATGGTTAGCCAACTGCTTTAACCAGTTATCCAAAACTGTTAGCTTAGCATTTCAACCGCTCAGTGTGTATGACACTGGACTTCAGTGTTGCTGTCATTGGAGACTAAAAATGTTGACTAATAAGGAGAGTTGACTTTAACTACCGTATTTTCCGGACTATCGAGCGCACCTGTGTATAAGCCGCTATTGAATTTATTTGAACAGTTTCATGTGGTCCACTCTGACCAGGTCTGATGTGAAGAGGCTAAATGTATTGGCGGCATGGAGCTTGCTAGCTTGTAAAAAGACAACAAGCCTTATAGTCCAGAAAATACGGTATTTACATCAGAATGACTTGTGGAAAAAAAAAAATATTGACAGAGTATTTTAGGATTGAAAATGATGATTTTTGAAAAGGACTTACTTTTTTGGAGTCAGCATCTAGTGGCCATCAGGAGTATTTCACTTTTTTGTGCTTGTGCATTGGCCTCAATTTTGAGCCCCAGTCATTGGTCTTTACAATTTAAGGAAGAGAGCACTGTTGTTATGTTACAGGGAAAAACAGACCCAAATGCAGATACAGAGAGCAACTAGGTTCAAACTAAAAGATTTAATGTTCAATAAAAGATGCTGCATGAAACAAAAAACAGGAAACAGTAAACAGTCCAACAGAAGGAAATCCAGGCAGGGAAAACATCATCCAAACAAAGATAAAACAGAAGAAGTGCAAACCAAAGTAATCCAGGAGTGACGACACAAGGAGGCAATGAATGAGACGAACAAGGTAACGACCAGACATGTCAACAGGAAAACAAACAGGACGATCCAACAAAGTAAATGTAAGGGAGCTGTGTTGTCAGACAAGACACAGGTGAGCACAGCAGTAAAGAAAGGTGAGCTGCATTAGGGCAGGGCCAGCAATCAGACAGGAAGAAGGAGAACAAAGACAGGAAGTGACACCAAAATATGACACAGAAAGTGCTCTTGCCAAAATAATACAGGAAATGACAGTGACACGAACAACTAAGACAGTGAAGCAGGGGGAAATCAGCAACTAAAACAAAACTAAAACCAGGTAAAAACCAAGAAACAGCCAGAAAACCAGACACAACAAGAAAAAACAAAACCACCAGTGACCATAACAACTGTCATACAGATGTGTGTAAATGCATCTAATTAACAGTCAGTACCAGGGTGCTTGTTTTTATCTTCTGTCATTTGAAATAGGTTTTATTGTTGGTGCAGGAGGTGGAAACAGAACTTCGTTGAAGCTCATAAAGCCTCATGTTCCTGCTCTCCCCCTGTGGCTGCTGTTAACTCATTGGATTGATTAGTGGTGCATCCTGCTGCTCTCTCTGCTCACTTGGACTTCATTTTAGTTTTTAGGTCTAATTATCAGGTCTATGTGGGTCGAGTCTGACTGTGTTCAACACCCATTCAGATTGGATTTCTCTCTATTTTTTAAAAGGTAATGAATGCAGGTTTGTCATTTCAAAGGTTCATTACACCTCAGGTATAGACCTCTTGTGAGCTTTTATGAATACAAATGAATGCCATTTTGTTTTTCCTGTAATCATACACTCTGGGCCGGAGAAAACACAAACAGGAAGATAACTCCAGTTAAATGTGGTCCTGTGGTTGGAAACAGTTCTTTGGACACATGTGATGACTCCAACAATGGGTTTAAGTGTCATCGTGTTAGTTGTAATAACTGACATTTGGTCCTATCAAAAAAATCCCCACAGTCTGATTGTGAGCCGTGTCCTCGCTTCATGGCAGAGATGTGCTGCACTGATAAATATCAAAAGGACAGAAAAAGAGTGGAAAAGGCCACAGAAGCATTTCTTAAGACTGAGACCTCAATCAGTCGGCAGTCAGTCAGATAAATGGGACAGAGGGATGAAGTTTGGCAGAGCTGCTCCTCTCCGAAGAGGTTGTGCTGCTGAGATCACTGCAAGATTGATGTCAAAGCTCAAGCAGGTATTTCACAGGCACCGCTTGACTTGTGCTGGTAAATGTGTTTCTTGTTAGTGGAGGATAAGAATAGCAGCAAACCAATGAGCTGTTATGATCTAACACGACGCACACACTGTGCAACTTAAAGGGAAAACCAACAGAGTGACTCAGTGAGAGGTGCAGCCAGAACAGCCTCAAGGCTGCTTGTACTGGGTTCTACGAATCACCAGAACTTTGTAAACCTCTGTAACTCTACAAACCTCTACAACTCTACAAACCTCTACAACTCTACAAACCTCTAGAACTCTACAAACATCTGGAACTCTACAAACCTCTAGAACTCTACAAACATCTGGAACTCTACAAACCTCTACAACTCCACAAACCTCTACAACTCTACAAACCTCTACAACTCTACAAACCTCTAGAACTCTACAAACATCTGCAACTCTACAAACCTCTACAACTCTACAAACCTCTAGAACTCTACAAACCTCTACAACTCCACAAACCTCTACAACTCTACAAACATCTGGAACTCTACAAACCTCTACAACTCTACAAACCTCTAGAACTCCACAAACCTCTACAACTCTACAAACCTCTAGAACTCTACAAACATCTACAACTCTACAAACATCTAGAACTCCACAAACCTCTACAACTCTACAAACCTCTAGAACTCTACAAACCTCTACAACTCTACAAACATCTACAACTCTACAAACCTCTAGAACTCTACAAACCTCTACAACTCTACAAACATCTGGAACTCTACAAACCTCTACAACTCTACAAACCTCTACAACTCTACAAACCTCTAG
>OOFC01018226.1:0-20314 GCA_900323345.1 Pseudochromis fuscus
CAACACATTTGTTCTCTGCGGTAGATTTTTATAAGTACCAGCTTTGGTGCAGCGGCTCCTCTGCACCAAAGCTGGTACTTATAAAAATCTACCGCAGAGAACAAATGTGTTGGACTTTGCGGTCTTCACCGCAAACAAAATAGCTGCCGTACACGGAACGCACAATTCAGAAACACTACGTGGAGACGAAAAAGGAGAAGGAACCAATGAGGGGAGACACTTTGAGGAAGTCATGTTTAGGGGCTTTGGACTGTTTTCATCTCTACCTCACCTTCTACATCTGCTAAAATCAATAAAAAATAAATAGTTCAAAGAGGAGCAATTAAACACATCACGTCCACCTGAAATTGCACAATAAGTCTGAATGCACAGGAAAAGACCAATAGTTGGAGCTTCTGAATTGATAAAATGATATGGTGTGACTATGACACATTTGAATTATGAGCATATGTGCTACAGCGCATTAAAATCATGTTGACTCAAGAGGAAAAACAATTTTGATAATGCATGGACGCACAATCATATTGTGCAACCAATTTCCACTACATTATTATGTTAAGTTTTTTTAAGGTGTTTCTGCAGTTTTGAGACACTATGAATTATGACAACTCACCTTCAAGTCGGACCACTTTTTTTTCACTTCAGCAGTAGTGCGCCCGATGGCACTGACCACGTTCACGTTTGTGGTCTCCTGCTCCCACTTAACGTTTTTACGTTTGTTTGTCACCCCACTGCTGTGTCCTCCAAAAAGGACAGAAGACCGGCTCTGCACCTCACCGATGAGGGTTTGGATTTCTGTCTGGCTGAAGGGTCGCTTCTTAGGTCGTTTACCGTCCATCGTGCCGTAACAGTGCCATGCGTCACACCCTCTAATATACCCAAATTTCATTCATGAGTTCATTTGCATACCCATATATGGTGCCAAGGGGTAGAGTTGGGGCGGGATTGTGGGTGGGACAGACCACCGTCAAGTTCTGCGCAGGATTGGGATCCATTACTTGGAAACTGCGTACAGCTGTGCTGCAGACAGTTTTTAGCTTCCAATTTTTTGCGGACAGAAGTTTGCGTTGCGTTCCCACGCATGATTATTGTCAGATTTTCCCGCAGAGTTTTATAGGTAAGGCCCCTGGTCTCAGACCCACCTCCTCAGCGCTCCCTGTTGTCCAAATATGGTCATTTCTGACTCCAGAAGGAACAAAACAAAATAGTGATGGCTAAATGCCAAACTCTCAGTTTAAAAATCCTAGTCCCCAAATCAATGGGTAATGTCACTGTGGCTACTTCCATCTTTTTTCCTTTATTTATTTTTTTCTACAGCCTGTAGGTTTTACTGTGACTTTAGAAGACATTACATTAACCTACATTAACTTACATTAAGTTCCTGAAAACTTGCTCTGACCTTAAACTACTATCATCTATGTGCAACAAAACTGAGATTCTTAGAGTGTCATCATCATAACCAAATATAGTGTTCATGATTTCCTTGAGTACCTTTTTCACCTGCTATTAATAGTATTTTGACCAATTACCTTTTTATTTAGTAGGGTTTTCTTCAGAGAAATCACAGAGCTCAGCATGTATTTTTTTTCACTCAAAAATAATCTACATCAGATGATCCACATTCTCTCTGACATTTTCCATCTGAATCTGCATCTTTTCTTTATGCAGTTTGGGATATTTTTTCTCGTTGGCGTATTTAAAGAGATGTTGAAGTCTTACTGTATGAATTTCACATGTATGTAAAACCACGAAGGTTTTGAAATACTGGAAGACCAACCTCAAGCTGAAAAATAAGTATAATTTGTTCATTCAGTTAATGATCTTTTACTAACTCTACCACATAATGCTCTGTCTTTTTCCCTCCAGGTTTCAGCTTTCACAAGTCACACGGACACTCCCACGGTCCCACTCAGCTCCGACCCCGAGCCGCGCTATGAAGTGAAGTGGCCGACCTTTAACTCTACCAGCCCACTCGGTTCAGACTCAACACAGAGTGATGTTTATACTTCAGACAAACTCAACTTCCTTTGAAAGCCTTGCATTTCCAAAGGTATACTCCAACATGTAAATGTGTTCATTAGTGTGACAGTAAAGGAACAGTTCATCATTTTGTGAATCACAATTACTCAACAGGGATTTACTTTGCTGGTTGCCTTATAGCTTGACCGGGATAATAAATAGTCCCGCATATTCCACCAGTAAATGCACCTTTTTAAACCTTTTTTTTTTTGATTGAATAATGTAAATGAAACATGTAAATTGATCCTATGATGAGCTGGTGACCTCTCCGGGGTGTACCCTGACTCTCACCAGTTGCCAGCTGGGATAGGCTTCAGGCCTCCATGACCCGAGTGAATTAGCGGGTGTAGAAGATGGATGGAGGGATGTCAGTTGACAAGCATTTGAAGGGCTGGGTGCATAGACAGTGTCTTTGGGTTCAAGGGTCAGACCCACCTCCTCACTACTCTCTTCATATCCAAATATGGACACTTCTGGCTCCAGTAAAACAACAACATGGTAAATGGAGTACATTTATGTAGCGTTTTTTGACCAAAGCTACGTCGCAAAGCACTTTCTAAGGCTGCTCATTGACCCATTCACCTACGACCTGAGCCACAGCCGCCCATACACAGCTGGTTTCCACAAACCAACGGGTGGCGTCATTTATGTGGAGTCTTTGGCTGGAAGACAGTTATTTACCTCTATGCAGAGCTATGCTAGCTGTTTCCTGTTTTAGTTTAGTTTTTTTAAGCTAACCAGTTGTTGTACCTTCATATGTACCATTAAAATGAAATAAGTTTTCTAACATAGGTTTGACCAAGAAATCAAGTGTATTTCCCAAAATGTTGAACTGTTCTTTTAACACCTGGGGTTTGTACCACTTTAATACATTTTTAAAAACACCTACAAGTAAAAACTCATCACACTTCTTTCGGATATTTGAAATTCAGGGGTCCACAAATAGGGGAAAGAGTGAGGACCACTTTTTAGATCTGCATTAGTTACTTTAGTATTACCATGAACTTCAAAGCTTCTGTGCCCTCCTAACCAGGACATGTACTCAAAGGTCACAGGTTCAAAGCCATACAGCTGAAAAATGCCTGCATCATTTAAAATAACTTTCTACCTCTCGAGTCTCACTAAAACTGCTAAAAAGGCTCATGGGTCAATTACAGTGAATATTTTTCTCATTCATGCAGTTCTCTGAAGACTACATTGTTTGTTGCATGACAGCTTAACAGTGAAGGTTTCCAAGGAAGGTGCAAACATATCTCTGCAAAGCCATTTATGTAAAAGTTTCTTATTGTACTTGCTTTGGTTCTTCAGATTTAGCTCATCTTTCTAGTGTATTTACATATTGGATTATTTAATACTCACACCATGAATGTGGATCCTCAATTCACTCAGACAGTAGGGGCATTTTCAGCTGCTCAGGTGAGACACATACACGCACAACGGGGTCCCAAAGTCTGAGACCACTAATGAGGATACTACTATTTTGCATTGAAGTTAACAAATCTGTGCAAAACCATCATCCAAACATGATCTGACAATGTTCCAAAGATCTTCTTGTGATGTGATGTTTGGCTTCCTCAGTCCACAAGTGCCCCATAAATGTTCAGTGAACTCAGGTGTCTGTGGAGGAAAGTCTTTGGTGTTTATGTGGCACTGATGGCGATCCTGCTGCAGTATGAATCCCTCCCCACTGAGGATAACTAACCAGAAGGTGGAGCATGACTCGAAGAAGCATGCTGCTTCTCATTGGTCAGCGTGGAGTCATTTTAGTGCAGGTGTCCAACTCTAGAGTAGCCAAATCGCCCCGTTTGGTTTGAATATTCCCACCACAACTTTTTCCTAGTGTGGTATAGTTCTGTCTTTTTCCATCCATCCTTCTGTTGCTGCCACAAATCTCTAAGTTGTATTAATCTGTAAATGTGACTTTTATTTTCCCCACCAGCCATTGCGAGATGCTGGTATATCTTGGTAGCTCCAAGTGTTTGCCCTCGTTTTCACTCCTAACAAGCAGTTCAGAGACACTACTTGTCCTCTGAACCCACCACTACAGAAGTTTCTTTACAGAGTTGTGTGGTCTTTACTGAAGTAAATTCTGTATCAAGTTTCTTTTTCTATGATTTTCTATTGATTTTCTGATGGTGTAGTCGCTTTTAGTCTGTGTATTGTAGACGGCCATGCACTCCTTTATTTTTCAGTGTGTTCTGATCACTGGCGATTTTCAATGGAGGCCAGTGGCACTTGGGGCTGTGTGGCGGGTGTGATGCAGTACAAATCAAAGCTGAAATGGTTTTCATTTTTTTCCAGGGCTGTGAAGTATCATCCAATCATGTTTTTCTTTCACCATTTCCACTTTCTTTCTGTCTCCCCACAATTTTCTGTTACATGACAGATGGAAAAATGTATCCTTGCAAATTCCCAGTGCTATCCTTTAAAAAAATAACTCTGGTTTTGGATACTGGCTCAAAAAAAAAAAAGTATTTTTAATCATGAAATACTGAGTACATGAAATACACTTTTCCATAGGTCATACTGACTCGACTCCCGTACAACCGTGTCCTCTGGTTCAAGGGTTAGCCCCACCCCCCCACTTCCCCCCTCATATCCAAATATGGTCATTTCTGGCTCCAAACAACCAACATGGCAACATTCAAATGTCAAACTCCTGGCTTCTGGCAAGTCCACAAACCAATGGGTGATGTCACATTGGCTTCGTCCTTTCTATGTGAAGTCTGTGGTAGACACACACAAGCCCCGCTGATGACAACATAACTACATCAGTGAGTACATCAGCAACACTTCAGCTGTAGCGGACCGTGCTTAGCCCTTTTGTAACTTTGTCTCTCCCAGTGTGGACATAACCTTCGAACATTTTTAGCGTAGCTATGACTTGACACTAAGAAAATCCCTCTTTGCTCAGAACAACAACACGACTTCTGACACATTATTGTAAGTCAGTTTCTGCAGGAAACCTCACCAACAGCCATGTTTATATCAGGTGAACAAAGGTTGTTGGTTGATTACTTGAACAAGCCTCTGAGGAAATTAAATCCTACTAAAGAAATCTAATTGTTTGCCTTAAGGAGAAAGTTACAACTCAATGTTACAACATAGTAGTTACATGGTCAGTGCTACAGATTAGCTTAAATTTGATTACTGTCCATGAAATATGCAATATCTTAAATGTTTCCTCTTCATGTTACATGTTCAATGTTTTTAAATCCTCCAACTTTTATTTTGAAGTTTAAACTATAATGTAGTCCCAGAGTTTTAAACCCCACTATATATAAATGTTTTCTTGTAATGATTGTATGACAACTGACAAACTATCACAAACACCAGCTGCCTTTTTAGGAGTATTCAGTTCTCAGAAGACCTCTTACCTACTGAAAAGGTCTAACTCATTATAATTCTTTTAATAAATGTGCAACCTTTCTACACAAACACACACCCGTAACACATTCACTGTTACAATAAACACAAAAGTAGCGCTGTAGTTATTTTAATATTTAATAATGAAATGTTTTATTAACAGATGCATTGAAGGTATGCTTTTTTATTTACATGTTTGTGCCATATTTTCCAGTGTGCATGTGGTAGAGTAGTGTTGGTTTTTGTTTAAGCACTAACTGGAGCCTTCATCAAATAAAAATCATATAAGCAGCTGTAGAACATTTCAAAAGCATTGTATACATGTATCTTAGTGTATTTGGACTTTGTCTCAGGTGCATTAAAACTATTAAAACTCTACTATATGGTTTGTATTTGTTCCGGTTCACATACACCACAGATTGTAATTCTCTCCACCGCCACTAAAAGCACCACCCACCCCACGTCACCGCGGAGCCAAAAGCTCGCCCGAGCATATACATTCCTCCCCAACATACCAACAGGCTCACAGAAGACACCCAGCAGAGCAGAAGTTAAAATACGACCGAGCCTTTTGTGAGCTGAAAAGGGACACAGCAGAGCCACAAATCTGTTTGGCGTACTCAACAATAACTGATTCTGTGTAGACACATTTCTAAGCTTCAGTGATGCGGAAAAAAAGTTCACCACCTCATACGCTATGTAGGACTGTACACACATGCACTGCAGCGTACTTTCAGATGGCTCTTCGCTTCGATAATGAATCATAATCTTCTTGGTTTTCATGACAGCACTCAAGCTGAGCATTTTAATTGCATAATTGGTCATCTCTGACTGGATTTAATTATAGGCCGTGTGAATCTATGCTTAGCTATGGTTAGATAATGGTGCAGACACACTGAAATCTCTGCCTGCAACACATACTGTAGCTGTAGACGTCCTAAAAGAGTCTGAAACAAAAGCTGGACTTCAGATAAATAATCTTCAATTTGATCTTTTCAGGTTTCGGCACGTTAAAGCTGTGAAATTTATCGTAGTATTAAAAATTAATTTAAATATAGTGCATGTATGTTTTACTGTTGTTTGTGGGAGTTTCTATTTGGGGGAAGCAGAAACAAGGATACGGTATTATAGTAAACTTGTTTGCATTCAACAGACCTGGAGTTAAATAAGCATGTATTTGATTTCTGGAGACCAGGTGAGTGTGAGTCCAGTATTGTTCATGAAAAACATCTGGCTCTTTAAATGCCAAATGCTCCAATATGCTCATCAGCTTTCAGTGAAGCATCTTTCTGCTGAGAGCAAATAAGAGATTGAAGTTGGAAAGACAAAAAAATCTCTGCAGAACTGGTTTATAATCCTTGTGAGTACAAGTTCTACCTTTAATTTTAAATATAGTCATTCTATCCACTGTTAAAGACTCCATTCACACACATCTTCTTATATGTAGTATTTTATCTTTATAATGAGATTGTCGTCAAACTACATGCATCACACCGTCGTCGCCCTCTATCTTTGTCTCTAAGAGGTCGTGACCTGGTGAGACCGCGCAGCAGGTTTCTGTGTGGAGTCATATCTGGCCCACTTGGCACAGCACAGTGTAGGAGGGGCGCTGAGGTTTGCTGCTGCAGGGTGAGCGTGGAGCAATGATAATTTTGGCACCAAGGTCAGGTTGTTCCACACAGTCAGAGTGGCAGTGGGGGTGAAGATGGTTGGTGTGAACCCGGAGGATCAAAAAAAAAAAGCTTCCAGCTGGCTGAGCAGCGGGAAACCAATCAAGCACAGAGGGACTGGAGAGGCTCGGCTGCGGTGAGTTGAAATTAAGACACTGAAAATGAGATAGATACTGGAGAGTTTCAGTTTTTTGATGGGGCCTAATCTCAGGTATCTTTTACTCAAAGAGGTTTTTGTCAGGTGTGGATTGGTGATTGTCATTTCTGTTCACAGAGAATGTAACCTCATAACTTTAATGGTAATCCCCTGACTTTTTGATGAAAGCCCCAAGGATCAAAATTTAAATGTACCCAGTGGTTGCAAATCCAGTGACATTCCCTGTCGGCCTCAGGTGTCATTGTTCATCATCTTAGTTTTGCATGCTGGTGAATATGGGAAACATTATCCCTGCTAAACATTCATGCCATCATCTGCATGTCAGCTGATCAGCTAAAAAGTTATGTAAAATGTTTTTGAAATAGTGGAATATGCAGTGCAGAAAGAAAATTGTTCAGGATGTTGCTGGTGGAAAGTATTTTATCCTGTGTGCACACTCGTCTTGCTATTTGTGCTGGAGGTAAACAAAAAGAGCATTTCTGATTAAAAATCCCAGAGATTACTTTATTTCCCACATTTGACACAGATATAGAAATCATTGTTACTATTTTCTTGGCCTACATTACCATCACCTTTGTCCATCTTATCTCCTTTCCACCCTCTCTCATCACTATTCCCCTTTCCTCTTCTCCACCGCCTTCAGCCGGCCCTCCAGGCTGCTCAGCCGGTGCTCCACTGCACAAGACTTTTCAGAGCCTGAAGTGAGCAGAGTCAACAGGACGCACGCCAGCACCAGGCCGGCCAGCCGGACTGCCGTGGTGTCTGCGGTGGCCTGCTTGTCGGTCACGATCAGTCCGAAAAGCCAGAGCGCCAAGACGGTTTTCACCACCCAGAACACCTGCCTCACCACACCAATCAGCAGACGGAGAACGATGGTCAGCACCCAGTAACCAATGAGAGCCACCAGACCCCACTGGGCGACGGCAGTCACACCCTCCGGAGTGAAGCGGGGCAGCGTCAGAGCAACTGTGAAAGGGAGGAAATCCAGCTTAGGGCCTATTTTTATAAGAAACAATGTTTTAAAATACCTGTGTGTTGCACAGGAAGCAACAGAAGTAAACACACGCACTGGGAAAGGAGTGGCACACAGGTTACCCAGAGGGAGAGGCAAGTCTGCATATTTTCACTGGTGCTCGTAACTTTCATTGCTACAGATTCTCTCTCACTCCAGACACACACCTTAGCAACTCACTCTCAAACATGCACCCTGGTACCCACCATCAAATCCTGTGACCCTGAGGATCTCCGCAACATACACAGCGATGACATTCAGGCCGCTGGCAGCTCCTTCAGCCAGGAATCGGATCACGGTCTCAAAGAACTGTGGTGGAAAGGAAGGAGGGTGGAGACAGAGTTTACTTTGCGATCACACGAGGTAACAATGAAGAGAAACAGCATTCTGATCTGATTAATAACCATGCAGAGGAAAGATAAGAATATGCAGGCAGACACAGTGACATTTACAATCCTACAGGCACCACAACTGGCATTTACACTTGTTACAAACTCAACGACCACACTAAAGGTGGGGAACTGTTCTGTGTCTTAGAGTTGAAGATCTGGTGCACACACACTTGGACACTTGACTTGGACAAACAGCTGTGCCTGCTGGTGACAGCTGGACAGCACCCTTCTCTATTCCTGTACATACTCTACTTACCACCAGCTTCCCAAAATCACACAACACACAGACACACACAGTGCAGCCTTGTCCAGCAAGGTCAAGGGTAGCCTTGTAAGTCGGACGAGAATCTTATCTGCACCTGTTGCGCTACACACAGGCACATACGTGAGGACTGTCCAGTATGTTAGAGCACGAGTCCAGCATCTGTCGCTCCACGTCAGTGTGTGCATGTAACTCGAAAACACATCCAATCAGTTACTACTGGTTATGAAGCCCATTAAAGAAAAAGTGGACCATCTTTACTTAATGCAAAACACTGTTAGTGCTTCAAACCTGAGTTAAAGATTAGATTTTGTAATTTTGTTTTTATTTAAGTTTGCTCACACATGAAAAATCTATGTATCATCCAAGGATCATGTGAACACCCTATATTCTCTATTCAGAGTTACAGTGAATTATTTCAGCGTAACTCTGCTTCTCATTTCCACAAGCTCACAAGTAAATTGTGACCTCACATGCAAATATCTGTGTACAGACACACACACACACACACACACACACACACATATGGAGACAGCTTCACTACAGTCATGCTCCTACTCTCCTGCACAAACTATGATGTGACATGGGGCTAAACTGAGTCACTGTGAGTGGACTCTGTTTAGGGGACCATGTCCAGGGTAGCAGGATAGAAACACCCAGGAGGTTTTTCTTACCATGGCCACTGTATAGACGTTCTCCTGACCAAGCAATGACTCAAGAAACAACACTGCACTCTGAGGAAAAGGGAGCCACAGCAGAGTGGAAGCAGGGAGGCAGAGATGTGTATGTTATATGTGTGCATGGGTGAGGGGGATACGTGGATACAGAAGACGTGAAATGAGGGCAGAGAAGATGAGGGGATCAGGAGACAGATTAACAAGTTGAGGAGCATGGGGGGGAGAGGAATGTGTGTGAAGGGTGAAGGAATAAATGGAGAGAGGTGACAGGGTTGGAGCTGAGAATTAGTAATCAGGTACAGTTAAGCATTGATCAGATATAGTGACAGGGCAAACAGTGAAGTTAGATCACAGTATTAACAATTAAAGAGGAGCGTGAATCCACTTCTTGGTGCAGGGAGGAAAAGGAGTGTTATCCTGCGAGTGGTCCTCTCTGTACCTCAACAGCTGACCGTATCACGCTGGTTCCCAGCACTGACTCCGCGTACCGGTGGATCTCCTGGCAGGTTCCTGTGATCACTGTGCGCAGGGTGACCACGGGTGGGCTCTCCGCCTCGGCCTTCTCAGCTCCAGCTTCGGCTCCAGCCCAGCCCAGCGCCAGACCGAGAACCAACACACAGGCAGTATGCAAAAACCGAGCCATGGCACATCCACTGGGTCTCCAGCCAGACGCACAAAAAAGTCACAGTTGGGAGATCTGAGAACAACCGATTTAAAAAAAAAAATGTGACAAAAATGTGCGTGCACAGGCTTTAACGCTGCAGTTTGGAGCAGGTAGAGCAGCTCGTGTTCAATGACTCAGACAAGCTGGAAAATCAAAGACTCAAAAATGGCTTCTGTTGGGAGCAGTCACAGGGAGCGGAGCGTTTTTAAATCAACATGCGTTACAATGGGCAGGGGGAAAATATGAGAATAAGAACCCGCAGTTTCTCCAATAGAAACTGAGTCTAAAATTTACAAATTGGTTAAAATATGAAGGATAATAAAAAACACATCGATTTTAAATGATGTGAGTATTTAATTATAAACTTTGGCAGCGTTTCCAATTTCCAATCCAGGACCGCTCTCCGCTCCTCAAGGACGCTCCAGCATTAACTGTGTCTATATTTGGTAAGAAACAGTTAAAGGCTTATTAGATCCAAGATATACGATCCTCAGTCAAGACGCAGCAGGAAGTTGTTAATTAAAAAAAGAGATATGACACAGAAATCTGTCCAAAAGTTTCCTATCTCCGCTGCAGCTTTCCGAGGCAGAAGAAAACGGGAGAAACGCGGTGACGCGTAGCTGAACACGAGTCTCCTAAAGCCTCTTATTTCAGCTCCGAGCTGCGCACCGCTCAACTTTGGGTTTCCTTTGTCTCTCAACTTGCACCAAATGCGCTGCTGCGATGGATTATGTTGCACAACACGCACAAAAAAGCCTCCGTTGTCACCGCTCCCGTGTGGCACTCCCTTCCTTCCAGCGTTTCTAACGACTGTTTCTGCTCTGCAAATACGCGTCTGGTTCATAGAGGAGGAGGAGGAGGAGGAGAGTGTGGAGGAGGAGGAGGAAGGCGCTGTGTTGCACAGGGATAAACAGAGATTTGCACACTGGGACTTGTGGTTTAATAGTCCAGGTCAAATGTTAAGATGATTCACATGATCTAATATAAAGCTATTTACTACACTTTCACTAACTACCTCTCTGTATATGAAGCATACACAGCCTGAAATCTGTTTTTTACTATTAATATTTGTCTTTTCCTGGTCATATTTGTCTAGTATTTTATATTTACCCACTTTATTTTATCTTTATTTGTAGGGAGAGAAGCCATCCTTAACTGCATAACATACCCATAATAAACATTAGACTGAAAAGGGGACATTTTTATATCAGTTTAATAACTAGCAGAACAGCAATTATACAGCAACAAGTCAGGAGGTTTTTGAGATTTCAGGACAGTTTGAAGCAACAATACTAAGATTTTTATTTTTATTTTTTTTTTTTTAAACAAAACATTAATAACATTCACAACATCATAGAAACATCCACAATGCCGGGAGGAATGCTGCTGACTTCTCATTGGACTTCATCTTGTCCTTTGTGTACTGGTTTGTAATTGAAATGAGCACACACACGCACACAAGCCTGCATCAGTATTTGAAAAAGTAGTGGATATTGGATGGGAGGAGGTCCAGTATCTGTTAAAAAAAAAAAAATTAAAGCGTTCCTTTCAGAGCATCACTGCAACCCCCACAAAGCTGTAGTCATCGAGTGGCGTCACACTAACATGAAAAAAGATGAGGGGAGGCGCATATTCACATGAGCGCAGTGAGTGAGTCTTGCTCCAGGCAGAGTTTGTACTACTGCTTATATCTTGTTGACCCCCTTCCTCTTCCTTACAAGTAAAAAAAAAAAAAAAAAACAGTGTAGGGGAATCGCAGCTTTCAGCCGATGTAAATGCGATGGAAGTCGTTTGCTCCGAAGGCTGCGTTGCACTTGGGGCACTTCCTCTGGCGGGTGTCGTAGCGCGTCTTGACGCACTCGAAGCAGAAGACGTGGAAGCACTTTGTCAGTACAGCATCCTTCACCCGAGAGTTGCAGCACGGACACGTTAGACGGGCCTGGGGGGAGGCGGGGGAGACACAGAGAGAGAGAGAGAGACTGAATGGTTTGAACAATAAACTGAGAAGCCATTTTTGTCCTCGGCTGAATGGTTCGTTATGATTGGACGCAAATATCTAGGGCAGCAGCGAGCGAGGCCTTGTGATTACAGAGCCTCATGTTAGGAGGAAATCCAAGGAAAGTATCAAGATCAAAGCATCATAGTGGAGGGAGAAATCTGAGCATCACGCTTCAGTTACACCTACAGGAATCTACACCGTGCACAAGTCATTATTAATGAGTGACGTGCTAATGTGTGATGCTGAGTCTTCTCACAGTTGGTTGGAATTTTAAGTGTTTTCCTCGTTCTCATCAAAAGAGTGTGATCACACTTAAAAGACACAGAGTTTTGAGACATGTCAGCGTTTTTTTTGTTTATAAATCTTTGCCAGAAGGATACTATCTGGGTGATATTAATAATATCCCAACTCAGGTCTTTATAATCAGAAATAAAAAGGCTGAGTATCAGACTCTTTGATTCTTCGAAGCACGAGGAATTGTTGAGTTTTTCTTTAAAACACCGACAATACTGTAAAGCTCTTACTGTGTAAAGTTCCCTGAGATTATATTGTTGTTATGTGGCCTATATAAAGGAAACTGAATTGAGGAACTGCTTAATGTTTGACATTTCAGAAATGTACTTATTTAAGAGTACAATGAAAAACTGACACCACTATTGTATCTCCTACAGTAAATATGAAATCCCAAGCCAGCAACAAATCAGCTGCGCTCAGCACAAAGAATGAAACAAAGGAGGAAATAGCGACACAAGCTCTGTCCAAAATTAACTAAATCTGCGTGAAAACAATAAACCACTGTGTTACGTGCTGCACTGTTCTTATTGAGACCAGCAACTTCCTGGAGTCGCCATCTGTTACCTAACAAATGCTCCGAGCACAGAAACACTCCAACACACAACTCTTTGTATAACGCTGTTTTGTCAATTTAACCTGTTTGGCTATAGACTTGTAAATGAGTGAGCTTCAGATGTGGTGGCAGGTGGATTTTATCACCTTTGGAACAAGCTAAACCAGTCTGACCTGCAGTCTCTGTGCAAAGTAAAGTGGCTGTGGGGTCTAGTTTTTGATGTAGCACAGAGAGTGGTGTCAATCATCTCATCAAATACAAGATAAAGATACTTTTCCAAAAACTATTCCTTTGAAAAAATGTGAATGAAGGCTCTGTCATGCATACAACAGTCACTTGACGGTTGACAAATCCTAAACATTAAAACACATCAGGTCATTTTGTGACACTTGATTTGGACTGAAACTACTTGTCCTGCAGGAGTCATGAATGTCTGCACAATGAACTGTGAATATGAATTGAATTTTGATTTTATTAGCATTCGTGATTATGTAGGAAACAGGATCACATGTGTATGGGTGGAACCTAGAGTCATCAAAAACACATGGATGTGATCTGAAACTGTGATGTACTCATTCATCAATCCGACCTCGCTGGAGCAGCATCACTGAAAACCAATAGCATCTTTGTTTTGGTTTTGTTTTTTCCAATATCACAGACACCTACCTTGTAGTCATTTATTTCTTCATTTAGGATCTCGTCTCCGTTGCTGATTTTCTCAGCTGGTTTCTTCGCCTTTTCAATCTTTCTCCTCAGTTTGGAGATGTCCTCCTGAAAAACAGTGTTTTAACATCAGTCATCCATGTTTTACTTTCACCTAACAGCCCACTTTATAAATGCAGTACTCATAATCACTCAGTACTGCAGATTGAACCTTTTATCTGAGTATACATATGTGCTGTTACCTGTGCTCGTCGGGCATTGAAAGACTCTTTCTCCCTGGAGATGCTGTTCTCCACGACCTCCTCTCTGACCAGGTTGAGCCTCTGCTGAACCTGCTCCAGCTGAGTTCGCACCTCCTCCGACAGCGACGCAGAGTCCTGAGCCTGGAAGATAAACACATTTTCTTTATTCACCTTCAAACACTGTATTTTGCATATAAAGTGTGTGAAAGTAATCCTAAATGTAATTATAGTTTAATAGCTGTTCATCCTTTATATGATCATCTGTGTGTTACCTTGCGTTTGTTCATGTCCAGAGCTTGTGTTCGAAGTGTCAACTCTCTCTCAGCGGTGCTGATGGTGCCCTGCAGGAGGCGCTCCTTCTCCTCCAGCTTCCTGACAACCTGCAGCTGGGCATCGACCTGTAAACGGTACAGTAGCAAACAGGTAAAGAAAAAAGTAAGTCAACAAGAGCAACAAAAAGCATTAATGCTGGAAATTGAACTCAGTAAAGACAAAGAAGAGACGAGGCTCAATGTATAAGCAGGTTGGACAATGTAGGGTTTATACAGAATTGTTACATTTAAAAATAGTGGAGAAGCTGCATAGACCCTTGATTTTTTTGAGAGTGAAAATAACACATAATTTGTTAAAAAACTTTGTGTACATCCTCTGCACTTTGTGGAGTTGCCCTGTGATTCACCTGAGTTTTTAAAGTGAGGAGCTGATCGGCGAGCTCCTCTTTCTCCTCCTTCAGCAGCTTGTGGATCTGGTTGGACTTGATCCGCTCGCTCATCAGCTTGAAGTTGGCGTCGTCTTTTTCTCTAAGCTGCTGCATCAGGCGGATGTTCTGTTCCTGCATGTCCTCAAAGGCCTGGCCCGTCACATCCATCTCACTCAGGAGTGCGTCTTCCTCCTACAGATGGAGCACAGAAAGCGTTGGACAGCAAACACACAAACAAAAAAACAAAGTACGAGCACTGGGTAAAAGCTGTGAAAACAAAATGACCAGCCCACACACCTGTTTGGCTATAGACAGCTTCTTGTTGAGGATGTCGATCTGCTCCTCCACAGATCGGATCTTCCTCAGAGCCTCCTCATCAGCCATTTTCTTGCCCTCCCTCCTCTCCCTCTCCTCCAGCTCCCTCAGCCTCTGTCGCAGCTCTTCTCCCTGCAATCAACATGTTACCATTGGGAGATACAGATCCTCCACCACAACTTTGCCCACTATCTCTCCAAAATATCTGTGTAGCTATTTGTGTTGTGTGGTGTTGATCACCTCGGACTTGGCCTTCTTCTCTGCAGCCATGAGCTGGACTTTGTCCCTCTGCTCCTTGGGTGCTGATCGGTACATGTCCAGCAGCAGCTTCATCTCCCTCTGAGACTCCTGGGCTTTCCTGCACAGTCACAGAAAGAGTTGTTAGCAAAACTATCAAAAAACAACCAAAATCCTTAATACTCTTTGAAAATACAGAGAGAAAACCAAGCTCCAAACTGTTAGGACACACTTTTCCAGGAATTTCTCGTGACAACACACTTTGTTTACCTGCCTATTTCAAGACAAGAGTCTATTATTGACTGTGTTGCCAGTGCTGATGATTCACAGAATCATATGACTCCCACAGCCTGAAGATGGCCCACAGAAACCATCACATCAATAAAAACAAAACATATTCGGCAAACAAACAAAAAAAACACATGTGACTGTAACTGAACCATCGTCTTCAACTGTGGAGCATAAAATATTTGATGTTATCTTTTCAAACACATTAGAAGTAAATTATGAGTATGTTTATGAGGTGAGTGGTTCGGGAAAGTATTCATACTTCTTTTTCCAAATTTCAACACAGCTCTGCATTGTGCCACCGTACTATTTGTGACTTACTTGAGTTCTGTCCGAACAATCTTCAGCTGCTCCATCTCCTTCCTCTTTGAGCCTCCGACCATAGAGAGGCGCTCCCCGGGTGACTCCTCAGGTTGGCTACTGCTCCCTGGTTTCTCCTTCTCCTCCTTAATCATGCTACTGCTGCTCCCACTGCCCCGGGTCGGCCTCTCTCTCTCCTTTTCCTTCTCCTTCTCCCGTTCTCTGTCCTTCTCCTCTTTCTTTATAATGTCCTTTTCTTTCTTTTCTTCCTTCTCTTTCTTCTCGTCCTTCTCCTCTTCCTTCATGGTTGCTTCTGGCTCTAAACCAGGCTCCGTTTTCACTGATGCACCTTGAGAAAGGAGATGTGACAAGGCAAAGGGGAGAACTGTCAATGAGGACAGTCCTAATGTCCGGGTTCAAACATCAGCTGTGGCTTTTCAGGTCCTCTGGCTTCCTCTTACAGTCCAAGGCCATGTTTGTTAGAATAATTGATTACTTTAAATTAACTGTCAGTGTGCATGTTTGTTTCTCTCTTTGTGTTGACCCTGGCCCAACTAGATAAGCAGATATAGAGGATGGATGGATGTCTTATTCAAATATGAAGTTAACTAGGCCTTAGTTACCTGTGCTGCTGGGTGTGGAGGAGCCATTGTCAGGCTCTGTTTTGACCACAGGTTCCCCAGAAACAGCTGGAGTAGATGGTGAGGTCGTCTCATCCTTCACGTCCATCTCTGTGCTCGACTGGGATTGGAGAATTGCGTTGCCCTTTGAAGCGCGGACCTACAACCATCAGACACGTTGCCATCAAACTAAACCCCAAACATTGAATTTCTTCTGCAGATCAGTTTCTGTTCATCTCTCCCTCTCGGACCTACCTGGTTGAGCTCTGCTTGCGTCTCTCTCAGTCTAATCTTGAATTTCACCACCTCTCCCTTCATCTGCTGGTTGTGAGTTTGTAGCGTGCTGATCAGGTGACGCATCTCCCTGTTGATAGGACCTGAGAGAGAGGAGTCTGATGTGAACCTACAGCCTTCTTCATGCTTCTCATTCACTTCAACAGCCAGGACCTCTGTTAGTTACCTGCTTGCTCGTTGGCAGCAAGAGTCTGTTCAAATTCGATGCGCAACATCTCATACTCCTTCCTGACCTGAGCCAGTGTGTCCTCCAGCTGAAACACCTCTGTTCGGACCTTCCTCTGAAGAGCCACCTCATCATTCTGCACTCAGAGGAGATGAGAGTAAGAAAAATGTGAAGGAAACACAATACAGACACGACGACACAGGCTCATAACTCACCTCCATGTGCTCCAGCTGTCGAAGGCGAGCCGTCCTAGTAGTGTTGAGGCGAGCGCGTGTCTCATCTAATTGACCTTTGAGGATCAGAGACTCATTGTAGAGGACGGAAAACTGAGACTGCAGACAGCGATACTCAGAGGTCTCCTTCACCAGACTCTCAGCTCGACTCAGCAGCTCCGTCTGAGAGGAACAGAAGAAACAAGAAGAAAAGAGAAACGTCAGAGAGAAATGGACACAATAGAGAAATAGGAAAGTATAAACTGGAGGTGACTTTCGTATTGCAGTCACATAGATCGACCAGGTTTAAATTTACTTCCAAGAAAATTTCATCAAACTTGGGGAGTGTGTGGTTTACTCATGTCGAGTTACTTGATAGTTTAGTTTATAGACTCTATCAACCATAACTTTAAATGCATGTGCATCACAAGTCTAATTTTCTAATTTAAAGCACTTGAGTGAAAACAAAGTGGCATTAAATGTAAGTACCTTCATGCTGTTGTTCTCCTGGTGAACATTTTGCAGGTCCTGCTGGAGTTTCTGCAACTCAATGAGGCGATTATCTGCCAGCTCCCTGTTCTCCTCCAACTCGCTGTTCATCTCCTCAAACTGATTTAAGGGAAGAAGAAATGGAGATAGAAAGAAATTACGGAAATAAAATATTTCTTAGCATTTCTCTTGACTAATAAAGAAAAGAAATCCTACCTTTCGCTTGTTAATAGTGATGGTTCCACAGACACTGCTGGCCTCTCCACACACTTTGTAGCCTTTGCTGTTTACCTGTGGTGTAGAGGGAGAGTTAAAACATACTTCATCATAAACAGACATAAACAAACAAACAAACTTCAGCATAAATCTTCATCATCCTCACCCTCTCTAGTATCTCGATGAGGTGTGCGTTCAGTCTGTTCTCTCGTCGGCGGATCTTCTCCATGTCCCACTGGAGCTCCTCGATCAGAACCTGCAGCTCGCTGACACGCTGGTCGGCCTTGTTCGCCGCACGACCCAGAGATCGGGACTAAAAACAGGAAAACATACTTGACTTCAGAGTATACACAACAACTAGTATAATTTTTCTCTTTTCCTAAGTAAAACTTATTACACTACAGGGAGAGACGAATCTACAACAAAAAGGTGGTTTATGTTAAGACGAACTAACTTTATTTAGGAATACTGTGAAAATGGTCATGATGTCTTTATATTTAAATTGTTCAAAATGCCGAAATTCTCTTACAAAGAAATCTGAAGTAAAAAGTAGTCAACAATTCATTACAAAGTGCAAAGGAATTTCCAAACATTACATTGGCTGTACCTCAGGGTTTCTTCATTTATTAAAGGCATATAATTTGTACCTCGCTGGTCATGTGACTGTACTTCTGCTTGAGGTCCTCCGTCAGCTGCTGTAGCCGCTCGTTCTCACTGGTCAGGAGGGAGCTCAGTTTAGAAGCTGCCTGCCACAAACTGCCCTCTGGAATAAAAAAAGGCAACAACACCACACTTAATGGCTACAAACACACCTTGATGAATTTCTCTCAAAGTACGTTTCATCTTCAGCTGCACCCCATTACAACAATGTCAGAAATGCTCATTTTTTTTCTCACCAGCTCCAGAGTCCACCTCTGCTTGGAGCTTGTCCACAGTGCTCTTCAGACATTCATAGATCTCCACCACACGATTGGCCTGCTTCTGGCTGGACTCCACCCTCTCCTGAAGCTCTGCTTCCATCTCCTCACTGCTGCTACTTGCCAGTGTGGCCAGGAAGGAGTTGTTTGTCTCTCCCTGGTGGCCTGAGTGACAGCCGCAGGAAACAAGGTTTTGGCTTTGAGCTGTTTTTTTCAGGGTACTTCTATTAAGGTGGTGATTCTGTGTCAGGGCAGTTATGTCTTTACCTCTGTCCTTCGCCCTCTCCTGATTGGAGTCACCGTCAGGCTCTGGAGTTTCGGGCTTCAGGCTCCGTCCCTCACCTGTTGGTGATTTCTCAGGTTCGCTGCTTGCTTGGTCATAACGCCTGATGGTCAGTCGGACGTTTTCGTCGAACTGGAAGAGAGAGAATGGAAAAACCATTTTCACTTTGAGTCCTGACAAAAGAAAACTACTAATGTTGAACAAGTAATTGTTGGTTTGTTTTCCAAATTTTGTCTGGTTGTCTACCTGGTTCCAGTATCTATTGAGGATCAGTAGACTGGCATCATCAGTTGCCTGCCGGGTCTCCAGTCTCTCAATTCGTTCTCGCAGTTCATCTTCAATCACCTGCAAACCAACAAGGCAAAAGATGAGATTTTAAGTGATAACCAACACACATGAGTGCCTTTTATAGTGTGTGTTAAGAGATCAGAGAAAAAAATCAACCTGTCTTTGATCAAGAGCTTCTCCCAGCTTTCGGTTCTTAGCCTGCAGAGCTTTGATGTCTTGCTCTTCCTGAAACAGAACAAATAAAAAGACTTTACAATCCTCTAGTTAAAGTTATTCCTGAATACATCAGCGGGAGAGATGACAACATAGAGTGGCTCACTGAGTTGGACACTCCTCCCAGTTTGATGACCGTCTCCACCGCTGCTCCTCCGGCTGCGGCGCTGACACCAGGACCTCCATCCTCTCCTTCCCTCTCCCTCCTCTTCTCTGGGGGTGCGCCGGAGGACGAGGGACCGCTCGGGTCCCCAGGACGCTTCTGCCCCGACATCCTCAGACTCCTGAAACAAATGTAGAGACAAAAAATTACATGAAAACTGTGTCTCGCTGACATGTTCAGACTTACTGCATAAACGACAAAACCATCTACAGTGCCTTGGGAATACGCTCAATTAAATGGTCAGAGGCAATGCCTTAATAGTTAATTCTGAAACTGTATCCTCTAAAGCGATTAGCTGTTTTAACAAATTTATCCCAAATCATCTGCTATCACCTTTTTAAGCCCGAACAAGATGATTAAACCAGTCGATGTACTGAGGCGAACGTTAATGGCCGTTAGCCAGCGTTAGCTATAAGTGCTGAACAGATTTCATTCTGATCCAACCGACTATTGCAATGTATTTGTAATATTGTCAGCATCAGTCAAAACTAATCGACATCTTACCGCTTTTAAATGTTAAGAGTTTTAAGGTATTTATCTGAAACTATCTATGGATGTTGATGCTGCGGCTTCTTGCCTCTCGGACACGGAAGTATTAAGTGTTGATGGGACAAACGTTCAGCGGAGAGAGCGCCCCCTGCCG
>OOFC01018235.1:0-15817 GCA_900323345.1 Pseudochromis fuscus
CCAATCCCACATCCACTGCTCCGCTTCGTGCTGCCTTAGCGCAGGCCCGGGAGGCAGGCAGTTGACCCAGGTCATTACAGGGTGTTTATGACCCACGGAGAGCAGCTGAGGGCCCCCGCTCTGTGAATTTGTGCATCCTCGAGAATGCGGGCCCTGCTGTGCTGCTAATGGGCCCTACCCAAGATGCCCCTCACCCCCCGCCAGTCTCCCCCTGAAGACATGGGTTTGCTGCTATGTCTTGTGGTATCAGATCTCTTTTGCTGTGAATTCCTCAAAGAGCCTGTAACAATTTCCTTCATCGTGAGGGATGTGTGGCTGAACAAACTGAGAGAAAATGTAATCAGTAAATGATTGCAAACAAAAACTTTTTTTTTTTTCAGGGGGGGGGCTACATTTATTTAAATTTCCCATCAGTGCTACAGAGGAGAGTTGAAGTCTCTCTTCTTGAAGCATACCCTGCCTGACTCACATCTCTGTATAGTTGATGTGAGGATGGATGTGTCATAAATACATATATGATATTTGTAACACAGCAAATCACTTTAAAATCAGTCAACAGTTCAGTGAGTTACCGTATTTTCTGGACTATAACCCGCTACTTTTTTCCGACGCCTTGAACCCTGTGGCTTAAACACCGGTGTGGCTCATGTATCGGTGGCACAAAGCTCGTTAACTTTTTACAAGCTAGCAAGCTCCATGCCGCCGATACATTTAGCCTCGTCACATCAGACCCGGTCAGAGTGGACCACATGAAACTGTTTGAAACTGGTATCATTATGGTGTCCTGTGCAGCATTAAAGAGACACAAGTGCTTTCTGAACACATTATTGTGTAATTTAAAGTTATGCAGTTATGTTCACAATAATGGGTTGAGGGGGATAAGTGTGTGTTTTTTCAGAAAGAGGGGAGTCTGGACCTCCCTGTCCCCCCATGATTTACAAAAGTTGCACAATTGTCAATTAGACATTGATACAATTGGTAAAAATTTTGAATGCAGCTCATCTGACCACTGTTAAGGTGGATTGGTGACAAGTTTACACTGAATTCTCGTCTGTTGTTGTGACAGATCTGTGGGTGTTTTAACTTTCAGTACATTTATGACCATATCTTTGTTTTCCAGGTTGCTGTGTGGGCCAACGATGGCGACGCGGTGTTCATCCGGGAGTTCACTCTGATTCGGCGAGATCACCTTCCCGAAGAGCCTCTCCACGACGGCAGCCAAAAACCCGAAGATCCAGTAGGTCCCACACACAAAAAAACCCAAAAAACACTAGCACTTGCGTGTTAACAGATTGGTGAAATCCACCAGGCTGCTTTTTAATTTCAAGCCTAAACTTCAAACCTTTTCTTTCCTTAAAAAAAATAAATTGTGATGTCAGATAAAACTAAATCAGCCAATAAATCTATCGTGGTGTGTTTACGTAACACGCTGCAGCAGAGGAGTGAAAAATCAGCTGCGTTACACCTCAGTAATGAGCACGAGTGAATGATGATTGTGGGACCTTGGGAAAGGAGGTGTAATCTGACTGCGGGCTGACCTAGCTTGATGTGAAACAGGGCAGCACATGCAAACACACACACTTAGCACTTGTTTCATGTCCGAGGGTGGGGTGCACTTTTTTTTGGTTTTTTTTGCATTGCATGACTCCCACTCTGTCATCACCTTTTGATGAGACATGAGTCCTGCCCGTAGCAGTTTTTTTAAGCCAGTCTCTCACCCAGATGTTTTATCTAATTGGGTGGGAGAGAGCGGTTGATCTGCTGTTGTCACACAAATCGACGTCCTGCTCCTACCTCATCATTCCTTTGTGATGGGATTGGTCCTGGCGCAATCTTACAGGAATCTGTTAAAACTGATCAAAGGTTTTTAGACAGTATTACGTTATCACTGACACTAATGCTGTCTTGAGGTGAATCATATTGTTGCGTTTTTCTATTCACTGTAAGAACATTATGTAATTGCCTTAAAGATACACACGTTTTTCTGCTTTATGTGCATTTACCCATATGTTTGACACCTTTCACAGGTTTCCACGCTTCAGTAAACGACCCTTTGACCTCAACATATTCAATATTCAGCAGCCTTCAGCACACTTTTTGAACACTAATCAAACACAGTGACATTTCTTTTGAAACAAAAGATCTGCTAAAATTCACCATCACACTTTTAAGCAGGATCACGAGGGCTTATGTGGCGGTTCACATGTGCTGGATAGCCTTTCAGATCAGTGGTGGGCAGAGGTCGTGTTCAGGTTTAAGAGGGGATCTTTCTGACGTGTGTGTAAAGTTGACTGTTCCCTGTTATCTTAAATTGATTTATATTTGTCAGTATTTTTGGTTTTTACATGCTCTTTTATATCCCAAAGGCGGACTTAATGGAAAAACCATCTAAAAACTCTATTAGTAGTCAAGAATTTAAACACTGTGGTACATGCTTACAGTACCGTAGATAGAAACCACAAACAGCTATCTTTACAGCATTTGGATTTCATTTTGTAACCAAGCAGCGGCTGATTTATGACGCATTGACCTCAAGCAAATTTTTTGAATTTGCATCAGCTAGTGATTTTCAAACCAAACACCATGCAAAGGGTATTTATATATCCACTGCTACACTGTACTCGTGCTGTCCAAGCCTCAGTCGCTCGTTATGGCTTTCATTAGAGCGGCTTGGGTTGCATTATATTTGCTATTAACACACAGGTGCTTCAACAGTCACAAAAACACTGTTTACTGTAACTTGAGGGAGTAGCTCGATATTTCGGGAAATGTCTCTTTTGGAGAGTCGTCGAAGAGAAAGCCGCAGTACAACCTTTGAAATCTGATGCCATGACTAAACAGGAGAGATGAAGATGTCAGTACCTCAGATGACTTTTATGAGATACTCAGGGTCAGAACCACAGTTATTAGCAGTTAAACTCTCTGTAAAAGTCCACAAGTGTTATCTCAAGTGTTTAATTGAATGACAGCTCAGAATGTCTTCAGCTTAATGGTGTTACAAAGACCGGTCTTTGCTGTATGTATGCTGCCGTTAGATGAGGAGCCTACAGACTCCCAGGAGCCACACTTGTGATTCCTTTCAGCACTCAGCTGGTTCCAGTCTCTGTGCCTGTGGCACTGTTCTGTGTTGAATCGAGGTTCAATATTAGGCTTGATTCGAAGCCAAGATAAACGCCGCTTAATTAGCAAGCAACCCAGGAGGCGGATCTCTGACTCCAAAGTGTATTCGCTTTCTCTTGTTTAACTTTCATGACTATGTGCCAGGGTCAGTTGGTGGGCAATACGACTGACCTCCCCAGCACCCTTTATCCTATCCCCCAAGAGGGCCACAGATGAATTGTTCTCTCCAAAGGAAAGTGTTTTTCCTGGCAGCCTCAGCACGAGCTGCTTCGATGGAATAGAGCTGTCTTAAACAGCTAAGGCCTGACATACCTTTGTAAATGAACACATATTCATTATGTGATGGCATGCATGTGCTGTAGAGCTTCAGTAATGTCAGTGTTCATAAACAGATATTAAGTGAGTTTATTGGTTTGAGAAGTTCCTGATTCAAAGTATGCGGGGGGTCTCATGGCTAAAATGTTGGCTGCTAGGGCTGAGAAGTTTTTTTTTTTCTCAGACTGAATGAATAAGACTGTGAAGATAAACAGAAAACCTGCCCATAAATCTAGTTTTGGCTATTCCCACTCGTTGTTTGGCCATGAATGAAATTTTTTCCCAGCGTGTTCATTTGATCTCCTGCAGTTTTAAGAACTGTAGCTCAGTAAAAAGCCTCAAAATATGTTCAAAAAAGACACTCTTTTGTTTAAATGTGTTTAACTTCAGGGGGGGAAGTGATCTGGAAGAAACTCAATCTCTTTTGAAGTTTCTGTCCCAAAGAGGATACACAGCTACTACTCAACCTTGGGGTGATTGACAGAAAATGACCAAACGAACAGAAAACAAGTATTGTAAACGTTGTAAAAGTGGAGAAAGAGGAGAAAGAGACAGAAGAAGAGAAAAGAGATAGAAAGTGAGACACAGCACACGGTTTTCTCTTCAGTCGCTACCGTCTAGACGGCAAATATGATCATCCTGTCAACAGGCAACTTTAAAGTGGGTTACTGAAAGCTGATCCCTCACTTAATGGATGAGCGTGTGTGTGTTTGTGTGAGCATGTGTTACTTTCTGTTGTGTTTGTGTCATAGTTAAATTTCCCACCCGCAGCATTGACCTCAGGAACTGTATGTACAGTCTTTTTACACAAAACATATTCGTTTTTCTTGTCTGACGCAATAACACGTCTCACACAAAAATGAAACCCCACAGATTTTGTCTAAAGCTGCGAGTATTCAGTCTTTGGCCACTTGGGGGCAATAAATGAGCTGAAAGGAATTGCAATAACTTAAATATTGATTACCACAGCTTAATTATTTAACAGCTTTGACTCAAGTGCTTCGTCACATCTCACAACTAAAGACTTCTTAGGTACTTTTGAATTCTCAGCTGATTGGGTCCAGCGTCCTGCTAACTCTGTTTTACTGGGACCCCTGACAAAACTGAGCCATCATTCACAAGTGTCAGATCCTTTGTAAACCATTCACCCACGCTGAGCATCAGTCCTGCTGATTGCTGCTGCGGGACACATTCTGTGTTAAACGCACCCACAACGACCAGGATATTATGGGTTGTGACAGTTAAGTGGTTTGCTAATGACAGCCATTAGAGCCCCACTTTGCAGCAGGGACTCGAGGCCCGATGTGAGGACACTTCCTCTTTGCCTGTCTTCACATGTTTCATGGTATTTACGTCCTCTTGCGCTGTTGTTTTATTTACTCTCCTCTCTCTCGCTCTCATCTTTTTTGTTAACTGTTTTGTTAGACGTTTCTTCCTCTTCTTATCTCACTTCATCGCATGCCAAGCACCTAAGGTCCTAATGTCTTTATATGCTCAATTGCACCTCAGGCACCAACTGTCAAGGCTACTTTTTTCTTTTTGAGAAACTTCAAGGTGAACAAGAGCCAAAGCGGTTTCAGCCTTTTGGCAGGGCGTTGGGGTTCGGAGTAATTGGGGTTGGGCTCGTAGGGCCAAGGGCCAGTCGGGATGGCAAGCGTGGGGAGCACTTAGTGGCCATGGCAGCAGCTCGCAGACAGAGACCCATTGCTCAGCTGCATGCTGACTTGGCAGCTGTGTTTTGCATGTAGAGCCAGGTGGAAAGGGCAGCGGTCTCGCACAATTAAACACTTCATTTGTCTTCATTAAAAGGATGGCCATGTTAGCTTTGGCAGGCGCAGAGGATGTTTAGGCTCAAGTTTTTGTTTCCGCTATGCTCTGTGCCCCCTGGTGCTATATCACATCAAGTTAAAAGCTTTATGAAAGTGACTCGGTGCATATAACCTTGAAGGTAGTATCTCTGTACGGGGATGCACCTGCAGTCATTCCCATTGTGTCAAAGTGATCTATACACCGCCAGCTCGTGGCTTTAACATGCTTAGAAATGCACGACTATGCAAACAGAAGCAAGATCTTTCCTCGCTTGATCCTCGTTGATCACTGTTTACTCTATTTACCTCAACTGCAGAGGGCAACAGGCCTTTACATGAGACAGGTTTGTTTTACTGGCAGGATTTTATTTTTTTATTTTTTTATTTGATTAGTTTAATTGAGTATAAGTTAGCATGAAGCCTTGTTTTGAGGACTTAAATGAAATCAGGAGAGTGGATCAAAACCATGGTCTGTAAATAAAGTGGACACAGTTGATAGGATGTCACCTGTTGCTTTGTGGACTCATTTGAACATCACCGTGTTGTTGTTTTGTGGAGCCTTATTTGGATATGACCCTTGAACCCCAGGACACTGCCCAGTGTGTATGAGATACGAGTTCAGGTGTTGTTTCATTGGAGCTCCTAAATATGAGTTTATCATGATTGAAAATGACCATTATTAAATTGAAGTCAATTGGAGTTTTTTGGAGCCAGCATCTAGTGGCTGTTTGTATTAAAACCATTTGCACTTCCACATTGGCCTCATTTTAAGACTCTGATCCTTCGTCCATTTCTATATACAGTGTATGGTCAATACATAGAAGTTTAGTACTTCCTGTAACAGTTTCAAATTAAAAGCCCTGTCGTGTTTCAGTGGACAGAAACCTAATTTCTTTACAGGACGTTTATTGTGAAACTGTGGCAGGCACAGGTTAAATTCATTCACTCATGGTTTAGTTCCTTGTATTTATTCTCTGGTCTAGTCCAAGACTAGAAGGTGTTGTCCTCTTGTGTTCCCAGTCTTCAGTCTAGCCAAACTAAATACACTGCCTGCTAGCAGTAGCTTTATTCTCAGTAAGATAATAGATAATATTTTTTCCTTAAAATGCTGAACTTAAAGTGTTCACACATGAAAATATAAAAAGGCTTTGTTCTTCAAACAGGAAGTGTCATCTTTAACTTTGGTGCACTGGAAGTAAAAAGTAGAAATACACCATGTTGTTATGGTTCCCTTAAATCAATGCACTATGTACAAGGACAGTACAGCAGTGGAGCTGAAGAGCAGAACATTTACTGGCATGCTGTCATATAGAAGCATGATTTCTCATGCCGTTCCCACTCATCTCTACCCAGTCCTAACAAAAAGCACACTGTGTCCCGTCACTGTCTTGTGAAATCTTTTTTTCCCTTATATTTATTCAATATCAGACTTGTTTTCTTTAGAGAAATCAGCTTCTCTGGATGTGTCCACATTGCATGCGACCGACTGAGCTGTTTATTAGAAACACTGCCTCTATGTAAAGCAGCTCACGCTGTAGTTGGATTGGAAAACGTGAAGCCAAACAGAGAGTTAATAACTGCTTTTGTGATTCCAGTTAGCTGTAAAGGCAAATGTTGGTCTGTTGACATTTGTTCGTGATGAGCCAGGACAACCCTTTCCCTGGGAAAAAGATAATGTCCATTTACTCTAAAACAAGAGAAAGAAAGGACTGAAAAGGAAAGCAGTGAATTAGGAGACATTTGCCTTCCTGGCTTGTACGTGTTGGCTGGGTTGACTGGTGTCTGGCACAGGCGAGTGCTGTTTGGAGGCTCGGTCCCAGCGCTCTTGAAGAAAGTGCTGAGCGCTGGTGAATGCGGTGTAAAGCCACGTGGCTTTGGACTGGGGATCTTTCTCTCACCCCTGTGTTTGTTCCACCAGCATATGTGTTCAGTAAATCCTTGGCCCACACCGTGCCACAGCGAGTATCTCCCCCATCTCCTTGATGTGGTCTCACATCGGTCCACTGTGGGTGCTGGAATGGTGCTGCTGAGGTAATACCACCAGGGACAAGACCTCACCACAACACCCACATAACAAATGTGGGTGTGTGTGAATGCATGCAGCCAGTAGTGTGTCTGTCTCTGGCTACCGCTGCACGCACACTCCCATCTGTGGAGCCTCTCGCACGCCGTACCCTCATGTAATCCCATAGTTGTTTGTGTTTGCATGCTGACATGTGCGTCTGCTGCGCTGTGTTGTACAGGAATCCATGTGTTTGTGATTTCTGCACCTCGGCGTTTAACACTATCACATGTCACCTCGCGCAAAACTATGTCTTTGATTAATGAGAAAATCCTCCCCCTCCTCTGCTCAAATATCTCCCCTTCCTCCCCCATCACACCCACAGGCTTCCCTCCTCACCCTCTGCAGTATCTGCTCCTCCTCGGCGTGTGAAGGCACGCACACATTTTCTGGGCGAGTGATTGATTTCTAATTGTTTACATTTCAGGTTGCACTCCCTGTTGCAGATGTTTGTGTTCCTCTCCACGTTCAGCATGCACCGACGCAGGCATGCACAGACACAAACAGAGACGCACTTATACAATAGGGACGTGCTGATGCCAAAAAGTTTCATCAAGGAATTTTTGGATGTCTTAGCCCTGGGTTTTGGCATCACACGTACTAATTGCCTCCAAGTGGAGGCGATTGTTACTATTAGACCCTTTACTTTCTGGCTCTGAATGTGTGTTTGGGCACATGGACGAAATCATTCAAAGCTTTTGCCATGAATGCGGTTTCAATCTGATTGAATAAAAGCATGATAAGCATAATTAAATTTTGCCACAGTTTTCAAAACAAGAGTATTGCAGCCAAATATCTCAATCTAAGTTTTTCTAGACATGAATCCCCGATGCTGACTCTGACCTTCCTGCTGAATTGAATTAGAGTTGCAGTCAGGTAATTACTTACTTTAATACCTTCAGTAGCACTACAATGTCATCCTCTGTATGAGTTGTTCGTACTCTGCACTTGGCTCAGGCACTAGCCACTCTCCAGTGTAAGCAGCAGTGTTAACCTGAGTTACAGCAGTAATTACCTGCTGCTGAAGGATACCTGCCACCCATACAGAGCAGAGTTTAGGTTTAGCAACCTAAAGTGTATCCCTCTCTTTAATGTGGGCTGTAATAGCTCTGTGTGGTCGTGGGCCGACATGCACAGAACAAACATGCACATTGCCCAGTTTTTATATCTGGCGGGTCGTGTCCTGCTCCAGTCCTGGGAGGATTGAGATGCTGTATCTAATGCAACTGGGAAGATAACTTGAGGGAAGTGCTGCCATTCAAAATTAAGCAGCTTTGAGATTTTGATAGTGCTCTATTGTGTAACGTAGCATTGCAGGAAGATTAGTGATGGAGTAATTAAGAATACTTTCTATTGTTGTGTTGTAAATCTTCAAATAAACCCTCAGTGAACAAGAAACCTGAAATACAAGTCAACGTTAGGATATTACCATACTAATTAGTAAGTTGGCATATATTACTTCCTGTTGTACTGCTTTATTATCTGTTATAATTTGTATTGAGACAATAATAATATATTCATGAGGAGGGGGAAGAACAAAATATTTCGATTTTTGATCATAAACCATACATGGAAATGAGCAAAGCAACCGGATCTCAAAAGTGAAGCCAATGCACAAGTGCAAGAAAGTGCAATACCACCAATGGCCACTAGATGCTGACTTCAAAAATCTCTGACTCCAATTGACTTCAATTCAAAAATTGTCATTTTCAATCATGAAATACTCAAAAACATTAAGCATATATATTACACTGTGTTCAACCGGGAAAGATTTGCGCTGCAATTACCGTATTTTCCGGACTATAAGCCGCTACTTTTTTCTCATGGATCGGCGGTACGAAGCTCGTTGGCTTTTTACAAGCTAGCAAGCTCTGTGCCGCCGATACATTTAGCGTCGTCACATCAGACCCGGTCAGAGTGGACCACATGAAACTGTTCGAATAAATTCAATAGCGGCTTATAGAGAGGTGCGCTCAATAGTCCGGAAAATACAGTACAGAATAACTGGCATTATGCTTCAACTAGGATATTTAGGGTTGTGGTTAGTTTGATTGACATTTCACACACTTCCAGACACTGTACTCGGGTATAAGGGTCAGACTTGCTTCTTCACTCCTCCCTTCATATCCAAATATGGTCACTTCTGGCTCCACAAAACCAACTTGGCAACTTTCAATACAAAACTAACAGATGACATCATATTTGCTGCGTCTATGATCTAGATGCTGCTCACGTACTGTTCTGAATGTTACGTGATTGCAGTTCAGATGAGGACATTATTAGTGGTAGTATTTGGTGTTCCCATCAGCTTTGCAAGTTTTATTTTTGGTACTTTTAATACCATATTGCAACATATCAACCTCAGTCCCACAGCAGTTTTATGAAAAACATTTTCACATCCATCCATGAAGGCTTTTTCAGCTACTTGTAGAAGTATCAACTAAGTTCTTCACCTCACTCCTAAGTTATTTTGGATAAAACCAAATCTGTGTTTCCAAAATGTAATTTAAACTCTGTACTTCTGCAGGGAATTAGGCAGTGGAGCTTGTCTGTCTGTAAGTTGCATACTCATGAGAGATTTTAAGGTTTTCACAGGCCGGTTCTGGACTCGACATCTTTGGTTGCACAGGACTTAAAACATATTGAAAGAAGGATTTGGTCTGAACGTGGTGGTCTCCCTCTGGTGCATGCTGAGAGCCAATCACTGTGAACCGGTGTAAGCACTTTGAGCGTAAACATGAGAAAATCAGGACCATGAAGTGTATGTGTGTGGACCCACAGAGGGTCCATGAATACACACTCACACACACACATGCTCACACCCTCCTGCACACACTCACAGACAGTTTTCACTCTCAGGAAGCCCTGGGAGAGAATGTAATCTGTTCACAAACCACAAAATTGAAAAATGACCCTGACACTCTTCCAAGCTGAAAAGTGAACAATGCTTGCAACACAAGGAGGCATACTTAGACCAAATCTTTATACAGCCCAGAGGTAAGCCTCCGACTTCAAATGTAAGGATCTCTTCAGGTTGTGTTTGCTCGAGTCCCTCTCTCTCCCTCCAATGCTCACACACACACACAGTTTAGCTTTTTGTAGTGCACCAAGCTGTGGAGACTGCCGGTGTGTAAATGTGTATTTTTAGATTCCTATAGATTGCTGCTGCTTTAGTAAGTATCTCTGGTTGTACAGTAAAACAAGTTGGGAAAAGGATGCTTGAACACAGTAAATTAAGATGTGATCATCAATATTTTCCTCTTTTTTCAGCTTTTATTAAACACCAGTAAGGCAGCATGGTGGTGCAGTGGTTAGCACTGTGTTCGAACCTCAGCTGGTGTCTTTCTGTGTTGATTTTGCATGTTGTCCCTGTGTCTGTGTGGGTTTTCAGTGTAGATAGATAGATAGATAGATAGATAGATAGATAGATAGATAGATAAAACTTTATTAATTCAAATGTCCGGCAGCAAACACACCAATATAGATGTTAAATCACACAAGTAATAATAACAAGTAATAATAATAAAACAATAATAACAAGAACAAGAAGAAGAAAAGTGCACCAGCAAACAAGTGCAGTTCAGTTCAGATGTGTGTGTTGTACAGTCTAATAGCTGAAGTCACGAATGATTTGTTACTAGATTTGTTACTTTGCTACTAGTTACTAGTACTAGATAGTGTGCACTCCAGCTTCCTCCCACAGTCCAAAGACATACTTGTTAGTTAACTGATCATTCTGAATTGGCTGTAGGTGGGAGTCAAGATGTTTTTTTCTCTACATGGACCTGTGATGGACTAGTGATCTGTCCAGGGTGTAGCCTGCCTCTCACCCAGCCAATCCTGGGACCCTGTACAGGATAAGTGGGCATAGACGATGGATGGATAAATACCGGGGGAAGTGATGTAGTGGAGTAACATGCAACAAAGGTCTCTCACTGGTTGCTAAAGCAGAAATATATTAGACATACAATGAATAATCCATACTGTACAGATATGTAGTGTTGTTCAATGCAGTATGAAAACATTCCTTATGGCCTCTAGTGCTCGCTTGTCTTAGTTCTAAGTTCATAAATAATAAATGAATAAAAAAGAAAAGATGTATTCCTTATTTACCTGAGTTTGACCTGTAGCACAGTTCCCTGCAGCAGCACTGAGTAATGTACATCATGTATTTGAGGGATATTTAGTTTCCACTAATCAGCAGAATATCTTTACTAGAAGGAGTTCCTTCCTCAGAAATTAAATGAAACATCTCATGTAAGATGGGTCGTGTCTCACAGGCTTGTTTCAGATAACTTGTGGTTTTCCAAAGATCATGCACGTTACCCCCTTAATGACACAACAAATTGACTGTGGTTGGGTCTTAGTTGCCGCTAAAAATGACATTTACAAAAGTCTATTCATCCAGCAACGTGTTATTAATTCCAGTGATGCTTCCCAGATGCATGGCAGTGGATAGAGTTTGGAGAAGCAGATATGCTAAACACAGAGAAGTTATTCTACCATTGTACACGCAGTAAGATTCAGAAATCAGAAGTAGAAAAAGATGCAGATACCCCCCATCCCCCCTGTACAACTCCTGCATCAACCAGCATCTGGTGCTTCAGGAGATGCATCCTCCCACTGCAGATTCCTTTCCAGGTTTTCCCCAAACCAAATCACAATGAAAGGTGACCCAACGGAGTATTGAAGCTTCCAGATTTATGAGCCTATAGTGAACGATGAAGGTCCCATGGTGAAAACGCTGTCTGGAGGCTTCGGGCAGGGAGCCAGGGTGTGAGTTGACTAAAGACAAGCGCTCTCTTTGTTGTTCAACTGTCCCCCGATGAGACGTCTGCACTGTCCTGTTGTACGGTGAAGATAGTCTGTCTGTGATTTATGACATTAATCTTCACGTTGCTGCGGAGCCAAATGTGAATATCTGCCGCAACAATAAAAATCCATCAATCACTGGATCACTGATGAAATCATTAATATTGCACAGAAAGCAAGCAAGAGTTCAACATCTTTTTCAGCTCGTTCCTGTTGACCCCTGCAGTATTCAGCGCAGTTTGATTTCCTCCAACTTGTGCTTTTTGCTGTGAGGTTATGATTTGTGGCGCCTCGGGTTTTACAGGTTAAACCACAAGAAAATGAGCAGCATTTCTCACAATCAGCTTTTCTGAATGACCTCACTGGGATAATGATAGAGGAGGGGATGAAGCGTTGTAGATGAGCTTCTCCTCTACGCCGTCTTTCACTGGGATGCCATAAATGATGGAGTGATGGGAAGTGGAGTTTGAGGTGGTAACATGGATGAGGGAGAGGTTGTTTTTTTTTTAGGCCTGGCGCTGCTTTGCCCTCAATTGCACGGCGGCACACGACAAAAAGACTCCAATTAGAGGGAGGCGCAGAGTGAAGCTCTACTAGATGAGCTCAGCCTGCGGCTCCTGTCTGGCGCACACACAAAAACATGGCACTCAGACACGGGCCCCATGAGCTGCTTTCGTGTGTGTGTGTGTGTGTGTGTGTGTGTGTGTTCCTACTCTGTGCAAGAATTTGATGACAATAGCAAAACTGAAAAGTGTTTGTGTTTATAGTAGCTGCAAATGATTTAAAATGTGTGCATATGTGTGTGATATGGGAATGTCTGTGTATGGGATTTATTTTAACACCCTCTCATTTTGTGTCTGATGCCGGGAGCGATGGAGTTATGTAAACCTCTGCCGTAGCTGAGAGGGCCGAGACCACCCCGAACACACAGGCATGTTTTGTGTGTCGTGTATAACCCAAGGACTGTTTATATGTGCATGTGTGTGTGAACTAGAAAACTGTGAAACAAC
Source organism: Pseudochromis fuscus (assembly GCA_900323345.1). NCBI lineage: Eukaryota > Metazoa > Chordata > Actinopteri > Pseudochromidae > Pseudochromis > Pseudochromis fuscus. Next base: position 13,128 of record OOFC01018235.1, read on the forward strand.
GCTTCTGCAGTATATTAGTGAGCAAATTCGGCTTTCTCCACTTTTGTAAAGATCAGGTTTGAACTTAAACACAACTCTGTTGAAAAGCTTTAGTGATGAGATTAAAACAGACTTGTAGTTTTGTCTCTCAGACACAAGATGCTGCTCTTGAGCTACAAAGGGTCTCACCAGCAATTACTTAGGATGTCAGTGCTTTTCTTTGCATTTTCTATCATTAAAATTATATAAAGAAGCATAAAGATTTGAGCTATAAAATGATGAGAAATTCCACTTTGTGAATGTGTAGGCTTAAATACAATTTTTATACATATTATTTAAGTGGTTAATCCTGAGTGTTACAGAAAAAAATTTGAACTTAAATGTACACGTCTCCGGTATGTTCCTGCTGTTCTATGTGCACTAGTACTTCATTTATAGCTATGTTTCTGCCAATCATTGATAAAGCAAAATATACAGCTGCTGGCTCAGTGGGTTGGGAACCAGAGGGTTGCTGGTTCAAGTCCCAGCCTGGACAAAGTATACAGAGTGTGGACTGGTGGCTGGAGAGGGGCTGGTCCACCTCCAGGGCACTGCCAAGGTGCCCTTGGGCAAGGCACCCCCTCCTCCAGGGTGCACTGGTCAATGGCGGGTCCCTATGTGTGTGTGGATTGTTTAGAGTGTTTGTAGGGTGTAAACGCCATTTCGTTGTGTGTTTGTACTGTGTGCAGCATGCTAGAATGACATTAGGTAGTATATATAACATAGTATATATAAAAACATTTCTAAGCATCATATTACATAGTCAAACTTTTATTTGATGCTAATTTAGTGCAAGTTTTTTTCTTGTAGTAAAAGCACTTTGTGTCTAATGATCCCAGTTAACATTACATTTTATTGCTTCTATTAAAAAACAGGTTAGAGAAAGTATGGAAAGGGTTTTCAATCAGAGAAAAAAAATCTCTATAAAATACGTGCACAAGTTTCACAAGACTCTGAAGAAAAAAAAAAAAGGCTTTTGTAAGCATCCAGGCATGACACACTGTAGTTCCTGTACAGTATGTAATAATCCCGTGTGGATAAGAGAGAGATCACAGACATAAAGATAGTAAAGATAACATCTTTGGTTTTCATGCTCGCCCCTTCCCTTCCTCTGCTACCTATACAACGGTGCAAACACTGCACTGGTTGGGAGTTCACTACAGTAGCATATTTAGACAGCTGTAAGCCCGAAAGCTCCTGGGAAAACAGGGTAGAAGAGTTTTTATGTGGGAGCGGGAGGGAATAGGGGTGAACTGATCCACTGCAGCTCCTTTCCTGTGCGGTTACTCTTCAGTCATGCATTCAAATGTTTCCTCTCCCCCTCCATCACCTGGGCAAGCTTTGGCTTGACACTAACCTTCACGGAGGACACATGAGGTTTCTGTTCGAGAGCGTGCACTTGGTGATTTTGTTGTGTAAACTGTGGAAGAGAAACTTGATGTAATTTCCTTGTTTCAACAGTAATATAAAGGAACATAACCCAAGGCGTGAGTTTTGCAATATAAACTGGCTTTTCTCAAAGTGTGTTTAGGGGGATGATGTATTACTTGGCATGCAAATGTGCATAGTACACACTTACATCCACACACACACACACACACACACACAGTTTCTCATCTCTTTCTCTTTGTTTTACTCTCACTCTCTCTTACTCTCACTCTTACATACACAAACATGTTACCCACAATACACTCAGATACAATGATTCGAGCTTCCAATGCGAGCAGCAACCTATCATTATTGCACAAATCCTGTAACTCCATATCATAGATAATTTGACATTTCCCCATGCAATCACAACCCACAGTCTTCAAGACACGGAAAACATTTTTTTAATCTAATGTTCTGTACATGACCGTTGTGTAGCCTCGCTGCATTGTAGTCTTGAACGAACCGATCTCAGTTGTTTTGCATCTCCGGGCCATCAGAAACAATGTCTTTGGATTGAAGAGTAAAATGTGTAATTGTCTATGACCTCTACATATATATTGACTTTTCAGATCTGACATCAGAATCTCATAATTTGTTGTTGCAAATTGTGACAAAGCATTGTGGAAAATTAGACTTGGTCTGGTTTCTAGAAAACACAACAGTTTGTGGTAAAATTACTACTCCACTTTGTTGTCATGGTTACAGTTATAACCATGTGGCAAGATGAGGATGCTGTTGTAGCTTGATAAGAATAACGTTTAATTTGAAATATGAAATTAACGTCCTCCCATGTGCAGGGTGAGTGTTATGTTGACCAGTCCATCCGTCCACCACAATGTTAAAAGACTTTGTCATTTCACTGTATGACTTATTTTGATGTACCATATTTTCTGCACTATAAGGTGCATCGGATTATCAGGCGCACCTTCAATGAATGGCCTATTTTAAAACTGTTTTCATATATAAGGCGCACCGCATTATAAGGTGCATAGAATAGAAACTACTGTAGTGGCTGGGGTTTTGTTATCCATCCATGAAGCTGTGCTAAAGGGGATGTCAACAAAACAGTCAGATAAGTCAGTCAGTCAAACTTTATTAATAGAAAACAAACCAATGTTCTGACAACTCCATTCACTCCCAAAACAAGCTAGTGCATTCATAATACGGTAGTGTACGTACCAGTAGCTCTTACCGGTATTTGTGCTGCCTTCGTTGAAAACAATGTATTTCCAACTCCATTC
>OOFC01018236.1:0-11254 GCA_900323345.1 Pseudochromis fuscus
TAAGCCACTATTGAATTTATTCGAACAGTTTCATGTGGTCCACTCTGACCAGGTCTGATGTGACGACGCTAAATGTATCAGCACCACGGAGCTTGCTAGCTTGTAAAAAGCCAACAAGCTTCATGCCGCCAATACCCGAGCCACACCGGTGTTTAAGTCGCAGGGGTCAAAGCATCGGAAAAAAGTAGCGGCTTACAGTCCGGAAAATACCTTGACTGTAGAAATGGAGAGGTGCCATACACAAAGATGGTAGAAGAATAACACTGTGTTCACACTAAACCTTGTGTTTATTTATACAAATACAGCCGTCGTGTTCACCACATGACATGAATTTTTTGATCAAGTTAAAACTTTTTCAACAGGCTGCTCAACATCTTTGCATTCACTTATTATTTGCTTCACGTTTGGTCTGAACCCAAATTTCATGTGACTTTCCAGATCGTCAACAGTTGGTGTTACAGCAAAATGAAACAAGCGATGCTGCTGCAGGGCATCAGTTTCTGAAGCCCCGGTACAGACGGACTCATGCTTCTACTCATATTGATCCTTTTTTTTATGTTGTTCAACTTCAAAACCTCTTTTACTTGCATTCGAAAAACAATTCATGTAGTGTAAAAATATTTTCATTTAATCTTGGTAAGACTCCTTTCAACAAGTTTTAAAATAGTCTCTTATCTAGAGCAAAATAGCTGCAGCAAAAATATGAAAATGTTATTGAATCCCAAAAATGAATCCTAACAAAATAAGAGAAAATTTTGGGTATGAACAAAAATAAATAAGAGAAAACTTGTTTATAAAAGGCTTATTGCATGAGACCAATCATGTCCAGTACAACCATAGGCTGTATATAGAACAGACGAAGCTAACGTGACATCACCTGTTGCTTTAATGACTGTTGCCTGTAGCTGCTGGACAAAAGGATTTCAATATAATGATGAAGAAATCACCAGTTGTTCCATTAATCCTTTAATCTCTGTAGATGACTGAGTGTATGGTCTCCTTCATGTTTTACCATTAGTGCTGTGATGTACTGTCTGTATGTATTTTGGATGCCAGCCAGTGTGAAGTCTGACAATATTAGTCCTATAGATCGACAAACTCAATCCCCCACATGGATGCATGACAAAGTGTTTCACTGACTCTACCACTCAAATTTGAACCACCAACCAGAATGCAAACCAATAAGCAAACAATAATCAAAGCGACAACACAACCACAGACTGTAGAATGGACAAAGGTAGTCTAAAGGTTGTGGACTCACATTTTGAAGTCAGGAGTTTGGTATTTGAACATCGCCATGTTGGTTTTCTGGAGCCAGACTTGATCAGGTTTGACCCTTGAACCCGAGGACACTGCCCAGTGTGTATAAGAGTTGAGGTCTGGTTTCATTGGAGACCAAACCTGTCAAAGTAACCCTGTTTTTGAAGCCGAATATCTTGAAGTTGAGAGTGTATTGACTGGATTTTAGATGGTTGAAAATTACAACATTTTTGTATTGAACTTAATTGGAGCCAGAGTTTTTTTTGCACCAGCATCTAGTGGCCATCAGTGGTATTGCAGTTTTTTTCACTTCCACATCAGTTTGACCTTTGACATCTGGTTGGTTCCTCCATTTCTATGTACAGTCCTTGGTGAAAACCTAAGGGACCTACACATGTGTGTCTGTGTGTTAGCATCTCTGCTTACATGGTATATTACCAACAAAGAAGGAAAAACACTGGCTGGATCCCTCTGATTGGAAATGATGTATGCTAACCTGGAGGATGTAATGCCTACCAGATGCATAGCAATTAGATTTTTACAATTATTCTGCAGTATAGCAATTATTCTGTAGATGATGTTTAACTGGCTTTTCTTCTCTGAATAAAACAGCATCTCATCTCCCTGCACTGATTATTTTTGCAATTGTCTTTGTTATAAATGTAGCTGGATTCTGGGTGGAAAATTATCAGGTGCCACTTTCAATCTGTAATATGTGCTATACAATCACACTGTTTTTTGATGAGTTGATTATAGCTGTGATTTTATCATTTTTCTTTAATGTGCAATATTACACCTCACATAAACACACTGATGATGTAAATATCCATCTTTCTTATGATGCTTAATACCTACACTCATCTGTAACCTGATGCTGTTGTACTGATGCAGATTTACCTTCAGGGGTTTATTAAAGGGGCCTGAGGCTGCATTAGCTCATGCCAAGTAAAACACCTGAAACATTTCAAACAAGGTAGAAGGAGCAGTGTGTGCAATAAGAAAAAATGTCTGCTTCTGTTGGTGTGAGTGGTAACTGATTTTTTTTCATACATTTTTGCAGATATGTTCCAGAAAAATTCTTGATTGTGTTAATTTCTAAAAAACAAAACAAAAAAAACCCCCAGTGGTAGAATTTAGTCACTTCTGACTTATTGCTTAAAACTGGAATTGTGCCTCTGGACTATTTGTTTTTTCAGTCGAGCAAGAATATGATCAGTGGTTGTTTTTATAATGTTTTCTGGCCTTGTTTTCTTTAGTATTCTACAACCTTAGTGATTGCTTACAAAAGGCTAGAACTACACTACTAATCAGGAGGAGAATCAGAAATACTTTATTAATCCGTGAGGGGAAATTGTGTACCGTATTTTCCGCACTATAAGCTCCACCTAAAATCTTTTAATTTTCTCTAAAACCGACAGTGCGCCTTATAATCCGATGCGCCTTATATATGGATCAGTATTGGTTAATTATGGCTACCGTCGTCAGGGGGCGTCGCCGAAGTAACAACGGTAAAAACGGTAAAGGGGAATTCCAGTCCCACACTGCTTGTGTGTATAAAGACCCCAAAATGGCATGAATGCACTAACTGTGATAAAAAGTTGCACCACCTATTGTACCTTGCTGTTGGTAAAAGATAATGCTACGTCACTGACGTTACCTCGGGGACAAAAATAAAACAGCTGTTCATGTAGCTTTGAACTGTGACAAATGGAGTTGGAAATACATTGTTTTCAACGAAGGCGGCACAAATACCGGTAAGAGCTACTGGTACGTATGGTACCGTATTGTGAATGTACTAGCTTGTTTTGGAGTGAACGAAGTTGTCAGAACGTTGGTTTGTTTTCTATTAAAGTTTGATTGACTGACTTTAGTGCAGCTTCATCTAGATGGATGATAACACAACCCCAGCCACTACAGTAGTTTCTAATCTATGCACCTTATAATGCGGTGCACCTTATATATGAAAACAGTTTTAAAATAGGCCAGTCATTGAAGGTGCGCCTTATAATCTGATGCGCCTTATAGTGCAGAAAATACGGTAAATATTATTATTATAATGCTAATAACAAAGTTGTGGTAAGTCGTAGCTTTTTAAGCCCAATGAGGATTTCTGATTGAACTACAAAGCACTCAGAGAGCACAAACCTCCATCAAGGTATAATCCATGTCTGATGTCCACAGAGTTCTCTCAAACTGTAGGAATTAGCATCCTTTGTGTTTAGATTTTCCACAAAATTCATTAGGAGGCAGGAATGTTCTGAATTAGTTCCCAAGTTTTCAGGTTGTGCCCATCACCACCTCCTACTTCTTTCTCCTCTATGTTAAAATTTTCACCCATTATAAGAGATTTTCCAAGATTTTCTGATTGTTTGATTCTGTCCAAATATAATAATTTGTTCTAATCCAAAAAATGTATCAATGTCTCCTTCTATACTGTTGCTAACAGACAAACAAACCAGTGCAGGGGAAAACATACCCTCCTTGACAGAGGTAATATTGGTTTCATATAGGAAACATGTATAGTCCTGACTGATGTGTGTCCTTGCATGTTTACCCACCATAGTCTCCACCTTCCATCATTTCAGACACACTTACCTCTGGTGTGACGTACACAGCCCAAGTTAACGAGCTGCAACCTCTGGAGGCCTCAGCTATGGATCCTGAAATATTGGATTCTCACCTCATTAGCATGCTGCAGCACATCGGCCATTTTTGAAGCCGGCCCTGGGACATCGGCGCCGCACGGAAACCGACAGAAAGTGACAGAAGACAAATGGATGTTGACAAATTTGATGGGTGATGATAATCAGCCCGGCAAATTCTGATTTTATGGTCTGGGCTTTTTTCTTCCTCAAGCTGTTTTAGTACTTTGCAGCAGAGCATTAACTTTGTACTTGAAATAGACACGCACATACACAAGAAGCTTTTTTATAGGCACTTTGAACATTAGTATTAGGTGAGTGAGGCACATGATCTGAATACATCACGTATAAATATTGTACTAAATGTTTTTTGTGTGCATGGATTCAATGTTAACCCCATGGCCACCTGCCAAAAAGTCGAACTGGTCACAATTGTCAAATCAGTCGTCATCTGTATTCATACTTTGGGGCACTCTGCCCGGAAACTTAGTGTTGGCACTCTCCGTCGCCGAGCAACAGCTGAACCCATTAATCTGAGTGATAATTTAAAGCAACAATGAAGCAGGTACGTCACAGCAAACTGAAGCCCATCATCCGGCCAATTGTGTAGCCCCCATGATCAATAGTGGGGGCCAAAACCATGTCACTGTGAATATGTGACAATGAGCCTGCAATCATTAGAAATCATTTTCAGCAATTTGTGTGATACGCTCAATTTGGAACAACGTGTGATTGTACTTTCTCTTGCTGAGCCCCCGGGCTTGGACAGTTTAATGAACGGTTCCAGCAGCACATTTAGAGCATGACTCACAGGCCTATTGCCTTATATGCCTTATTAGCGCAGTGATACAGTATGTATGATGCACTTACAATTTCAGTCATGTACTATTGTCAGTGGTCACTTGGTCCACAAAATAATGTCTGAGAGTGTGCTCCAAACATGCTTAGTCATCACTGAAGCTGATTTAGATATTGATCTTTTTTTGTAGAGGCTGAGGGTCTGTAAATGCTGGACCAAAGAATTTCAATATAATGATTTAGGAAATCACCAGTTTTTCCATTAATGCTTTAATCCCTGCAGATGACTGTGTCTATGTTTTATCCTTAGTGTTGTGACGGATTGTCTGCCTGTATTTCAGGGGCCAGCCAGCATGAAGTCTAACAACATTAGTCCTTGAGAAGTCTTTACCCCACATGGATGCATGAAACAGAGCTTCAATCAGTCCACCTCTTAAATTTGTACCAATGAGCAAACAATAATCAGAGCAATAATGCAATGCACAGGTCAACATTTTTACTTATGACAATTTTGTGTTATCAGTACACATCATAGATTCTGTACATAAAGTGCACAAAGAATGGATGAAGCTGGCCCTGTTGGTTGTTTGGAGCCAGAAATGACCATATTTGGACATGAAGGAAGGAGTAAGGAGGTGAGTGTGACATTGAACCTGAGAATACTGCCAAATGTATGAGACTTGACTTCAGCACCGGTCTCATTGGAGATGACTTCAGAATAACTTATGGAGAAAAAAGTACTGACTGAGTATTTTATGATTAAAAAAAGGAAGATTTTTGAATTGAAGTCAATTGGAGACAGTTTTTTTTGGGTTAGCATCTAGTGGCCATCGGAGGTTTTGCACTTTTTTACTCTTACACATTAGCTTCGCTTTTGAAATCCAGTTGCTTCATCCATTTCTACATACAGTGTATAAATGCAGCAAAGTAAATATAAACCACTGTATTTGGGGCACATTGTAAACCCATACCCAAAAAAATAATAATCCCAATAACAACACCATCCTTAGGGGATTTCACAGTAAACAGGAACATAGTTTTAGTCGGTCGAAGCCATTTTAGAGTCTCAGATCTGTCCAGAGTGAACCCTCTTCCCAACAACTCAAAGGAAAGATCTCCAGTACTGATACTTGTTATGGTACGGTGAAAACCACGACCCAAACGCAGATGCAGAGAGCAAACAGGTCCCGTTTTATCCATGGGGAACAAAAGATGCTGCATGAAATAAAACCAGGAAGAACTAAACAGTCGAACAGAAGTAAATCCAGGCTGGGAAAACCTAAGCCAAACAAAGTTAAAACAGAAGAAGTGTGAACCACAGTAATCTAGGAGTGATGACACAAACTCACAAAACTTTGTGCTCAACTTCCATGTGCAGAATATCTCATTTGCTTTTAACAGCTTAGTCTCCCGTCAATGGTGTAGACTTGTCTATGGACCATACAGACATGTCCATACCAATGTCGAACGATGGCTGAAATATCCACACCAATGTTAACCCTATCACCGGTTTGGGCCACTATAGGGTCCACATAATCCCTACACCCAGACGGAGCAGGCCTACAGAGGTCCACGTGCTTGTGTTTATTTATCTATACAAATTTACCTGAATGCAAGCCATATTCTTGCTTGTTATTTTCAGCATAATAGCCTAAGTTAGCAGCTCATTCAGTTGGTAGAGTCTCCAAACCGTAGGGTTGTGGGTTCGAGCCCCGCGTTAGGTGGGACCGTTTCAATATCTTATCTTTAAACAAAACAGCTTATCTTTAAATAAAATGATAAATAAAAAAATCCCCAGTGTGGTATGAAAAAGTAATATCCTATTTTTCTTTTTCTTATATTATTTAGTAATATGTCCCCACCAATGTCAAAATCAAACCTTCCCTTGTCTCCTGTGTATCAATTTTTAATCACTTGTTTGTCTCTTCATGCTCCTCACTACCTCTACAGTTTACCTTTTACTCAGGGTTTTTACTTTCCTTTTGCTACGTGTGCTCAGGGACCGTTCAAAATGAAACCTCCTTTTTCACAAGAAATGACAAGAAAGAAACATCATGGAAAATACATTGTGCCCACAGTGGGGTCATTTACTATGACCCTGCAGCTTCACCTAATGCAGGTTGATAAGGTCAGAAGTATCTCCAGAGGGGGATTCATATATTCCCTCACCAGAAAGTCTGTGGATAATTTCTGTTTACTTCTCGTCTGAAAGAAACTTTTACAGCAGTCGGTGTTAAAACTTAAATCTTGTTTCTGAGAAAGCTGCATGGAGCTAATGTGTTTTTGCTTCACACTTTTTATAATCTAACAGACAGGGAGAGTGCAGAGTTATGGCCTGTAATAGCTGCATTAATAGGGAGGACAGCAGGTTGAGCTGTAATCATCCACTGAAGCCAAACTGAAATAGTAATTTTCTGACAGTAATTGTTGCCTTCTCCAGTTTTTTCCATGCATTGCTCTGGAGTGAGGTGTACATACAGAATGCTGAGGTCACAGTACTGCCTGGTGCTGTGAGCCTGACAGCTAACGCTATAGCCCGACCCCCTCGCCTCTGGAAATAAAGTGAAGTATCAATCAGTGCCTTAGAAAGCTCAGCTGGTCGGCTTTATACTCAGTGAATGGAGCTATATCTGGTGAAACACGTGGAACTAGCTTGAAGTAGCTTGCTAGCGTTGCTTTTGGGTGGAATACAAAGTTACGATCTGAAATGGTCCTCTCACATCTTAGTGGGCAACAAATCTTTAGCAGTAATTCACACGTGAATTGATTTGCTACAGAAATTACTGAGAGTGTGGCAGGTGATGTGTTTATGGGACTGGACAGACGCAGAAATATGATCATGTCAAAGGGAAATCTATAAACTGTACAATTCACAATTATCCGACTGCAACATTAGTCAGCTGCCTGCCCAAGGATTGCAGTGAGTACCCAATACAGTTATATCTACACTATAATGGCTGGCATAAGTTATTTTAAAAGACAATAAAGACAGGTAAGGTGAATATGTTCTTGGGCAAATACATTATTTAATTATCTGAATCCATTCGTACATTGTTTTACTCCACACTGAAAATCCTATGCAAAACAGGATGGATGGGTTCAACACCTTGGTGAAAAATGCAGGTTTTGACAGCATAAAAATCTTTTTATGACCAAAATGAAAAAATTCTAAATCCATATACGACAACATATTTTAATACTTTAATAATTAATACAAAACAGTTTTCAGTTAAAAGCTGTGTCTCTAATAATGACCAGGTTGTGGTCAATATGAACAAATTAAAAGCAGACACGGAAATCTCAGCAGTGGGGCCTAGAGATATTTCACAATAAAAGCCCAGTTAAGAAAGAAGTGGCTAAAGGTTCAAGGTTCATACCCATAGGTAGATTTGTTTCGCAGTTGGATTCAAAACATCTCACTTCAGGCACAAATATTACACAAGTAACAATGAAATTCCAGCATGGGCTGACAGTACAACAGGAAATAAAAAATAATAAAAATGCCCTAAAAATGCCCTTGGCTCCACAAGTCTGGAGATAAAACATAAGCAAAAAAGAAAATAAAAGAGAGGATAAAATGAGACAAAAACCTCTTTGATAAAACCAGGGCTAAAAAGAGGTATAAAAGAAAGTTAAAAACCCTTAAAAGAAAGTTAAAAAAGGAATGTAATGACTTCAATATCACGATTCACACCCTATCCCATTTGAAGCTTCAAAACAAGACTGAAATATGACTCAAATGCCTGCTTCTAATACTAGCCAGCTTCAAAAGGAGGGATGTTACCTTCTTTAATTTAAAAAGATAAAGGTTCAGACCACTATGAGGATTAACGATGTTTACTATCAGTTAACTGGATATAATGTTATTCATTGTTTTTCACAACAAGCTAGAGGATACAACAGTTGATGTGAGAGAGGAGACTGAATTTAGATAATGTTAGCATCAATTAAGACAAGATAAGATAAATATATATTTATCCTACGCTGGGGAATTTCTAGATAATTCTAATTATCTGATAACTTTGAGTAATGCTATGTTTGCTGTCGTACACTAATAATGAGAAAACCAGGTGGTTCTGTCCATTTTTGGTTCATTGTGAATCTACAGCAGGATATATTAGACCATGACGGGCCATCACAGGCGACTCAGTTAATGAGGAACTTTGGTACTGCGAAGAATATGCATCATAAAAAAGTCTGAATTTCCCAGCGGTCCCCAGATGTCCAGGAAAGTGTTTCTGTCCACTGATTTAAAGTTTCGAGGTTACAAAACAGAAAAGTCTTGACTTGTACTGTAGGTTTTTCGCTCTCCTTCTTCATCTCCAGCACTCAGATGAGTCATTCCCTCTGCACTCAACTCATCAATATTACAGAACCCTCCCTCCTCATGCCAGTGGGTCCAGGCCACATTACTAATTTACTTTTATTTTTCTGTTTTCTCTGCCTGCCTCACTTCGGCCTGAGCTTCTGATGAGGAGGTAAGAAGGTGCATAGTGATGAGGCCAGAGTCCCTGCAAGCTGCAGAAGATCTAAACCATGCCGTGCCAGTCTACTCATACTGTTAGTAAGTGTAATTTACATGTGAAATATTTCAACGCAGGAAATAGCTAAAATTGATCTGAGAAACATTGATTTGACTTAAGATTTGAACTATTTTAAACAGGAGTACAGTGTTTACTGGGTTTGTATCATTAGCACTACCAGTGTCGTGGGATTCATCCCTCAAACAGAAGGTCACGCTCATCCTCACCTCCGGGTTTCACAGGTTGGTTGTTATTGAACATTGATCCTGCATTATGCATCCTTGAATTACTGAGAGATCAAACAGCAGGAGCGGGCTTGTTTTTCAAGGCTGCTCCTCGTGAAGATGAAATCAGTTACAGGCGAGATATTAAAATTGATCACTTTGGCTCGTTTGCATTGATTATATGGATTGTAGATTTTTTTTTTATTCTTTGGAAATCCAGCAGATGCAACACTTCTGACGCAAGAGTTTTTGTGCTCACAACGATAGGAGCATGTGTGTTGCATAACCACAGTGTAGCCCTGATGTATTCTCCAATAGATGCTATTAACTGGGCCTGGGCATTTAGCCAGGTCTAATCCTCTCATACAATTGGTGGTGCTGTGAAAGCTTGCTAGTGAGCAACAGCTGTATCAAGTGCCACTCATCACATCACGGTTCTCCTTATAAGTTATAAATTATAAATGTGTAATGGAGAGGGAAGTATATAGAATATATAGTCCTACTATGTCTTTGGATGGATTATTGGGTTGCATCATAACTTACTAGATTTTCCACTGGAGATGACCTCAACATTATTTCCCCTGTGAGGATACAGTGGTGGGAAAAAAATATAAGGTGGAAAATAATTAATGTAATGGATCACACCTATCAAGTCAAGTGTTTAAATTAAAAGCGAAGAGCATTGAGATACCTTCATGAAATCAGAAACCCAGCCTTTAAAATTAATTAAATTTCCTCTTCATGATAGTGGATGGCTTTATTAGGAGTGATATATTATCAGTTATTTATATGAATCAGTAATACAAGAGTTTAACTGCCTTGATATAACCATATAGTGTTGCAAAATTCCCCTCTTTGAATTTATTATTCTAAATTATAAACCACAAAATGGGTTTTAACAAAGTCTGATGTAACAGTGTAAACTGCATTGCATTGCATTTCCAGATTTCTGTCGTGTGATATTGTGTGATACTTCAAAAAAAAAAAATTGTAGGACTTCTTAGAACCATGTAGGGACAATTTAAGATTTTCCCTGAAAAAAAACCTACAATGATGCTCTCATTTTATTTAACATGGTCTGTGTGCTGCTCACGCCAATCCCCTCCTCTTGCTCGCCGTTTCTTCTTGTTTTTTTGTTTTTTTTAATGCCCTCCATACATACACAAGCAGGGATGGTGGGGGTTTGTGCTGCATGCGCTCTCTGGTGCTCGGGGTTGGGGGTTGGGGTGGTGGCAGGTTGTGCTGGGGGCTGCGGGCTGGCCCTCCTCGGATCAGTGGGGATTTTGGGGCAGCGTTACATTAAACTTAATTAATACTTAACTAAACAAGGAGAAAAAATATAAAAATATGTGTACATATATATATGTGTATATAATACTTTGGTCTTTGTTTGTTTGTTTGTTTTTTTGTTTGTTTTTGTTTTGTTTTTTTGTTGTTGTTGTTGTTGTTGTTGTTGTTTGTTTGTTTGTTTTTGCTTATTTGTTTGTTTGTTTTCTGGGACTTATTTCCTTCATCTCCCTCCCCTCTATACTCCATCCTCCCCCTATAAAATCACCATCGTCATTATTCTTCTTATTATTATTATTATTACTATTAATTACTTGTTAGTGGTAAAAACTGGTATTAGTTTCATTGTCACTACCACAATCATTATTGTCATTATTGTTGTCATTTTCTTATGTTATTATTTCTACATACACAAAAAATATTATTGTCACCATTTTTATTAAGCTATCCCTACACTCAGCACTTTGTTCACAGTTTACTTGGATGTCACTGTCTTGTCTTGCTTCACAATAAAAAAAAA
>OOFC01018238.1:1966-16109 GCA_900323345.1 Pseudochromis fuscus
TCATAACATTTAAAATATTAATTCACAGCTTAGTTTGTTAATTTTTAAATATTTTTGTTCATTTTCCTAAAAATTTATTGAAAATCTGTGAAATAAATTAAAAAAATATATATAAATTTTTTAATATTATGTATTTATAATGGATGAGTTTAGGATGTCGGGGGAATAGCGATCAATATATAACAACATCCAGCTGTGTAACTTTTATTAAAAGCACCTCTCCATCATAGCACTAAGTTGAACTAGTTTTTAATTGAATTACCTCCTGGTACGAGTCCAGCACGGGCCCCACTTCCTCTGGAGAAAACACCATGAGTGAATTACAAATGTGTGCAGCAGGAGAGGGTCCTGTGGTAATATTACATTTCAGTTTTAAGTCTCTGGGATAATGAGCTTAGGTTTTAAGAGCAACGAGCGCAGACTGTAGTCGGAGTGACAGTAGTGGGAAGGAGAAACTCCAGGGATACAACTTCTTAAATCCTCATCTCTTTTATGTCAGAACTTTACTCGCACTTCAGGAAGATACAAGCGTGGAAGCAGAAAGACGTTTAAATGGAACATTAGCAATTTATCACACTTCTCTTCACTCGGACTAAGTGAAGTTTTAAATAAGAAATGACAGCTCCACAGTGCAGAGCGTCGGCCATTATTCAAATACTTAAACACATAGGATTTTATATATAGGTTAAAAAGACAGTTGGAGAAGATGAGTTATATTTATACCACTGTACAAATTAATTTTTGTCACATTAGGAGGATCTTGAAGTCCTCATCTATTCTTTAAATATCTTTTTAATCACGAGGAGAGAACAACACCATGCACATATCGGCTCTATCAGCTCTATCGGCTCCATCAGTCGGCGCCATCGCTTTTTAAATGCATCCGTGTGTAGCATCCAGCGTCGCTCCTCAAACCGTCAATATAATCTCTCACTAAATCAGCAGATGATGAGAGATACTTTTTACGAGTATTAAACTCTCTGAGGGCATCTGCCTCTTTCTCCAAACAGATGTTTCCTCTAATCCTCCTTTTTTTTTTTTTTTTTTTACCCTTTTTGCTAAATTCTTCTCCATCCTTTTTAGTCCTTGCTAAGTCCTGTTTCTCCCCCCCCTCCTCACTACTGATGGACTCTTAAGTAGTTTATTTTGTGTTGTGTTGGACACAAAAACAGCTGCTCCGACTGTGACTCGCTGTCATCGTCAGGGTGCTGGACTGAAGGAGGATTTCATAATACCTCTCAATGCAGCGGCAAATGATTATTGTTGTTTTCTCCATCGGGGGCTGGTACAACTTAATGTTAGCCAATTAAAAGGCTCCTGGTCGTGAAAAACATGTGACATCACAGGGGGGGTTTTCCTTGGATAGCACATGGACTGTGTATGACAGACAGACCGGGTATCAAGAGTGAAGTGAAAAAAAACAAAAAAGTGCAATACCACTAATGGCCAGTAGATGGTGGCTCCAATGCAAAAAGCCCTTTGCAACACTTAAATCCAAACAGACATGTAAATGACATTTAGGATTTAGCATTTTTGCCCATAACTGACCAAGAAGTTGATAAATTATTACAATGTATCATTTAAAATCATAAAATGTGTCAAAAAATGTGCAGTACCACTGATGGCCACTGCACTGTATCTCCAAAAAACTCTGGGACCAGTTCACTTCAATACAAATCAAGTCATTCTGGTGTCATTAGCTAAAGTCAGCTCCTCTTCTCAGTGATCTGATGATCAATCAGAAAATTTTTAATCATTAAATAGATATTAAGCTTCAAAAAGAGGAAGATTTAGGGGCGTGGTCAGTTTGATTGACAGCTCTGGTCTCCAATGATTTACAGCTGGTTTAGATGCTCATTCACCAATGAACTCCAGCCTCATCCACATTGCACAATGTCCTCAGGTTCAAGGGTGAGACCCGCCTCCCGACTCCTCCCTTCATATCCAAATATGGTCACTTCTGGCGCCAAAAATCCAACATGTTCACATGCCACACTCCTTGTTTCAAAGTCCACAAACCACGTCATGATGACTACAGCCATCACTTAGATACAGTCTATGTACCTACCCTAGCCACTCCCACTACCCTGCTTTCCCCGCCCACTCTTCCTCCTTCCTCCTGACTCCTCCCTTCATATCCAAATATGGTCACTTCTGGCTCATAATAACCAACATGGCAGATTCAAAATACCAAACTCCTCCTGGCTTCAAAATCCACTAACCAGCAGATGACACCACAGTGACTACATCCATCTCTGCTGGTCTGAGGCTACAGACTGAATGCTGTGGCCTTGTTGTGGTGAAGTAGCAACACAAAGAGGAAACAAAGTAAAGAATAAAGTACAACTCAACAAACTCAGTGTGTGGTAAAAACACCACCTCTTTATTTCATCTACTTTCAAGTTGAATTGTGATTTTTCTTTTTGAATTAACCCAATTAAATGTTGTTAGAGACTAAAATGAAATATCTTCTCTTCCAATTATCACATCATTTCTCCGATGTAACAACAACGTCTCGCTACAATATCAGGGGACAAAAGGTTTTGCAGATATCTGAGGCGGCGGTGGTGGCGGCGGCGGAGTGATTAAACAGTCGTGGGCAACGATTGCGCTTTCTGACACCGTGTCCCTCTGGGAAACAACACACAAAAAACACCACACAGCATTTCATCTTTTCAACCTCATCCAGAAACCTAATGTTATTCTAATTCAGTCTCCACAGCAGCAGAGCATCAACACGAATCACAGCAACGTACCTATGTTAATGAAGCAACTTCAAGAGTGTGCGTCTGTTTTTTTTTTTTCCAATGGAGACCACTAATGAGACATGGATTGGCAGAGGGGATTGTTATGCGTTTGAAATGCTAATTAAATTTAGAAGTGAAATTACAGTTGGGTCACATGACAATACCAAGATAGTACAGTGGAAGACTCAGCTCATATAAATCAAGTCACAGGAGAGAGGGAGGCAGAATTAAAGCACAACAACCAAATGATCTTTAAAAAAGTTGTGTGTGTTTCAAACGACGGGGACAAAGTTCACATCACAACCACATCAGCTCCTTTTGAAAGATGTCAAGTTTAAATTGGTGGGCCACTAGAAAGTGATTCATTTTTCATATTGTGCTGAAAGAGATCACAGCATTTATTCCTCTACAAGTGAATCCAACTGTGGTGCTGGACAGACACAGAGCTGTGCATGTGCTGATGTGGGCATATTACAGCCTCCATACACAGTTAATTTTACTGTCACTTTATCGATACAACAACGCTGTGTGCATGCAGCATTACCGAGTCGGTGTGACCACTCTTAAGAAGAAGTTTGAGGAGGATGCTGAGACTCTGTAGTAATTTCAGCAAAAGAAAAGAGACCACCTGCCAGGTGATTTAAATATTTCAACAAAAGTTAAATTTTTTATAGCTATAAAACATCTGTGCACACCTATTTTTTGCTACATTTTTAGATCTGCCAAGGAGGATGTTTTCACCAGTGTGAAAAAACTTTGAGCAGATCTTTATTATTAATTTTTAAGGTAGAAATCAAGAAACAATGTTTTGATTTAAAATACATTTTGATTAAGATCAGAAGATGGGATCCTATCTAAAAAAAAAACAAAAAAACCTCCTTACCTCTTATGAGTGAACATGTAACAAGATAGTGCTGCTATTTCACCACAAGAGGGCAAAAGTGTTCATTTTGTCGCCTCAGTACAGCTGGATTATGTCTTGATGAAGGTTTTTGCTGTCTCATTTCTACCTATATATTTATTTTCTATTGTAATTTGTTACTCAGTGATTACATTTTGGCCAAGATCAAAGGATGGGACCTGTCAGAAATCTCTTGTAAAGGGTGATTGATAACAAGATAGTACTGCTGTTTCACCACAAGAGGGCGACAGTGTCCAGTCTGTAGCATCAGTACAGCTGGATTATACCTTGGCAGTGGTTTGTGTTTCTCAAGTACTTTATAATTTTCATCCTGAGCCAGTTAAAAGGAGGCACTGGAATTCACACAAACCCAAGAAGCCGACATTATTCAGCATTTTTAAAAAACTTTGTTTGTTAGCTACATTTTTTACTATATTGCATCATATTTATAGAAAAATATCAAGAAAATAATTTATTTTTATTTCCTTTAATCTGACTGTTGATGATGATTTATTAGCTCCACCAAGGAAGTTGTTCTCTCCTGCATTGGTTTGGTTGTTTGGTCATCTGTTAGCAACATTATATATATATATATATATAGGGCAAGATCAGAGGAGGGAACCCTGTTTGAAATCCCCTCTGTTATATAACAGATAATGTTGCTATTTCACCACAAGAGGGCGACAGTGTTCAGCCTATAGCATCAGAACAGCTGGATTATGTCTTTATTTTCCGACAGTTTGTTATTTTTCTGTATTTGAGTTGTGATTTGCTGCTTTACATTCCACTGTACATCCAGTGTTTTGTATGTGGCAAACAAAAACTAATATGTCTTTGAATTGTGGAAGCAGCAGCAGAAGGAAAGAGCAGAGATAACAAACATGAAGTCATGTTGAGATGAAAGCCTTTGTGCTTCCAAGGAATTTAGTTTCCTTGTTGTTGTACACAACAAAGATAAGACAGAGCCACACTAGACATTTCATAAAGTCTTATATGTGGTGACTTGTAAACAGCACCATCCTGCATACTGTGGATATTCAGCAACTCTTTTAATGTTATATCTAAACCTGTTGCTTGTTGTTTTGGTGGATTACCTTCATAATTAATAAATAACTTTACCATAATTGTTTTAAACTCCAGTTGCTGTTGAACATTGTAAATCACATTGCAAAACTAACCTTTGAACAACACAATAACCTCCACAGCAACTGCAGTGCGCCTTTGTGTGGCACTTTCTATGAAAGTAAAAGCATCTTGTAAATGTATTGTGATGGCAGAGCTGGACACGGCAGCCAATTTAGTTTGCCATGGTTTAAGTAGTTTAGATAAGAAAAGATAAGATGAACTATTGATTCTCGTGGGGAAAAAATAGGTCACTGCAGACGGCATGAATAGAGAGTTAGATTTGTAACCACACATAATAAGAATGAGAATGGGAGAAATAATAAAGGTTAATAATGAATTAAACTGAAGATTGAAGCTTTTCTGGCTTTAATAAATGTTTACTGAGAAATCAGAGCGAGAGGAGAAGCAGTGACTGAAGCAAAGAGGAAGCTACAGAGATGTTTTCCTCAGCAACACGACGCTCTCTGAAAGCCTTCATCAGAGGGGAAAGGTGGGGAGATTTAATAGATGGCAATAGCATCCCGATAAGAAATGACAGCCGTCGCTGTCTTCCTGCTTATAAATATTAGACCCCCGAGTGCACCTCTGTCAACCAGAGCATCATTTACCCTCCTGAAGAACGCCTGCATCGATTCAGCTTCCCACCTTGTCAATGGGAATATGATGGGAGTTTATGATGACTGATGCTGCCGTCTTGTCAAATTAATCTGACGAGGATGTGATGCTGATGAGTTGGTGGTAGTTACAGAGACAACACTTATCAGCTCCCACTGGTTTCAGAAATGTTGGACTGTAGAGGAGTGGTTCAACAGTTTTAAAATCACACTTGATTCGTCGCAATTAGTTAAAAGAGGAGGACAGTGTAACTCTCGCATCTCATTGGCTGGAGCCACTGAGCTCATCTTATCTCTGCATCAAGACTGGAAGTCAGTCCTTACAGCTGGAGAGGTGCGGGTCAGGTGGATTTTATAATTATTGCTCAATTATAAAAACATTATTTGACATGTTTCAAAACAAAGTTACAAAGAGCTTTGTAAGATTTATTTTTAATGACACTATTAAACATCAAAATAATAAAAATTAGAAACCACAAATCTCCAGCAAAACATAATCCAGGTGTACTGATGCTGTTGACTGAACAACGTTGCCCCCTTGTGGTGAAACAATAAGTAACCATATAAATAACTACAGGAGGTCATCGCACTATAGGAATGAAAGTTGTTTTTTGCCATAAGTCAGAATGAACCTTTTAACTCTAATTAACTCTAATTACCCCAAGATCATTGGCGTCCTGAACGGCAGCTTCAACATTCAACATTTTTGCCGACTTCTTGTCCTGATATGCTCGCAGAAGCCGCCTTCATTCTGGGTAAATTTGCATAAATAAGTGGCGACGTAACCGCGAAACTCTGTAGGTGGAGGATGTAGTAAACCAAGGACTTCCTGTAATGATACAAAAAATAGAAATGGCATTTCTAAAATGTTGAACAAGATCACAGAGAGGCATCCTGTGTAAAAAAAAAAAAAAAAAAAAAAAAAATCCAGAAAATCCCTCAACAAAGACAATAGTGAGAGGTAACCAGTAGTGGGCAGCAAAATCCCGCCACTGTGGCTGAGAGGAAGGAGGAAGATGAAGAAACAAACATGTAAAAGTTTTGGGTCTTTGGGTAAAATTCATTCATTCATTCTCAATAAATTTACAGACATCATGAAGGACGATCTTGTCTCCAACCTGACACAGTTTGGTGGAAATCAGAACCACAGATGATGTCTTGGTGGAGGTTTGTGCTCTGAGTGTTTTAAATATATCAGCTGATACAAGCACATGTACTGTTGGAGGCCATGGTGTGTGGTAGGAAAATGCAGCTGTCAGAACGTCCTGCAGGGAACATTAACGAGGAACCAGTTGGAGGAGCACAGCTGGTAACTCCTGGAGCTGAGACAGGAAGTGGTTTTATACAGGAAAATATACCAGCCCTGCTGTCTGCATGTGGACAGTGATGTCCAGAAAAATGTTTCCATTAAAGGACAAAATATAAACACATGTATCGGCTGGTAGCTGTAATATTGAGAACCTGGAAGAAAACAAAAACATCAGACATATTAGATCATTCATGAAAAAGTTGTGTGTGTTATTGTACAGGAGTCCTAATTGCATTACTGAGCTGCTATGATGACATCACATGGGCACAAGGCTGAAGCTCCACTGGTTAAAGCAGGTAACACACGGCAACAGATACAGATGTGTTACAGATTCTGTTGTCAAAACAGAACAAAACATAATCCAGGTGTACTGATGCTATTGACTGAACACTGTTGCCCCCTTGTGGTGAAACAATAAATATTAACAATAACTACAGGGGGTCCTCACACTGTAGGAACGAAAGTTGTTTTTTGCCATAAGTCAGAATGAACCCTTTTAACTCTAATTACCCCAAGATCATTGGCGTCCTGAACAGCAGCTTCCCGGGAAAAGTCAGCCAGTTGGATTTTGTCCTTTAAAGGACAAAAAATAAACACATGCATAGACTGGTAGCTGTGATATTGAGAGCCTGGAAGAAAACAAAAACATCAGACATATTAGATAATTCATGAAAAAGTGTTATTGTCAGGGAGTCCAAATGACATTACTGAGCTGCTGTGATGACATCACATGGGCACAAGGCTGAAGCTCCACTGGTTAAAGCATGTAACACACGGCAACAGATACAGATGTGTTACAGATTCTGTTGTCATGACAACACTATCCACGTCCTGAGCCCATGTGATGTCAGAGCATTTCAACCAATCAAAAAGACCCATTTTTGAATATTAAAAATGGCGGCCTTTGTGAAATCAAACGTGATAGGATGAATTGTGCTTCAGGTCCGACTGTCATAATCCAACTTCCAAACTGCATTTTGACGATGGGTTTCCTTTAAATAAAATATTTGCATGAAACACACCCTGTAAAAAATAAAAACTCAAACTGAAGCCAGGTGGATTTGGAAGAATTCATTTTCACGCTTGAAAGAAAACCAGTAATGCTGATGTGATCATGGTGAGATCTTAATGTTCCAGCCAAATGTCACTTGAGCGGAGAAGTTTAATCAAAGTGACAGTGACGACATTGGCAGCAGTGTGCGGGCTAATCGCCGACAACAACCCATCAGGCTCGTCTCTGTGCCGGCTTACATTTCTACTCTGTGAACTCTGGAGAACCTCGGCAGTTGAAACTTTTTTCGGTTGACTTGCAGATTAAATAACAAGGAAATCAGAAACCCAATTGGGGATAAACACAGTTAAGTCCTCCAGAAGTGCTGCTCGCTCCTCTGGGGAGACGGAGACTCTGCAGCAGCAGCAGCAGCAGCGTGGATGCTCTGCAGCCTGTGACACCACACATCTCTTTTCAGTCGTCGTAACCAGAAGAAGCAGCTACCTGCCATTTTAATTGCATTTCTCACTTTTGACTAATCACAGAAGACACGGTGGCCCTCTGGGCAGCCAGCCAGCTGCAGCAGAAGGACACTGTATGTCAAATTTATTCCCTGGCAACAAAAACCATGGCAATAACTGAGAAATCCACCCCTCCCCGACTCAATGTGTTCATTTTATCTCCAGTTTATTGAGATTGAATTTTGGGATGTGTCGTTTGGTGCACAAATCTGACAAAAATCACTTTTGTCGGGGGGCAATTTTAGGGTAATTAAAGATAACACATCAGCGTTGTCGTTTTATGTTCTAGTTTACGGCCATAAATTATTTTTTTATTGTATAAAACAGACCCAAGTAAGACAGCAAGTAAATTAATGAGTAAATAAGTGAGAGAAAGTAATTAAAATTTGCGAGACAGATGTTAATTCATCGTGAAGCCCTGTTCTTGTTTTTGCTTTGCACAGTTTTCCAGTTAATGTTTGGACGTGGATGAAAAAAATCACCACAGCCTTAAAGCTACAGCTACGACATATGCTCTATAATACTCTGTATATGTGCAGAAAACTTTTAGATGTTATTAAATCTTATTTTATCGTGTTTGGTCCAATCCCTACACTGTAAAAAATAAATACGAGGTTTAAAAAAGTCAGCTGGGTGTTAAAAAGTAATTAAAAATAATGGGAAATGACTCAAACTACTAAATATACACAAACCTTAAATTATTAAAATACTGTTTGTCACTTTGAGCTGAAACAAAATCTACTGTAATATGTGAAAATAAATCACATTTAGGATAACTGTGTGAAAGTATTATAAAGTCATAAAGAATGTAGATTAATAAAATATATCTTTATAATTAAAATGTTATTACTTTTTAATATTTTTATATTTTTCTTATGTTTTGCGTTTTTTTTTAAAAAACAGGAAAACAATAAAAATAATTATGTAAAATTATCTAATTTACACAACTATGCAAACATTTTAAACTAATGGTGATAATGAATAAATTAGTTTCCTCACCAATATTTTTTTACATAATGCAAATGTCTCCACATCAGTCATATGAAGACAGCAACAGGCAGGTCTGACACGATATTTAAGTTTCAGTTTTTATCCTAAATATGTTTTTTAAAGTGCTGCCTCTACTGGCGACCAGCTGGTATTACAGGCAGGACTTTATTTCTAATTTCCTTTGTTTAATCAGTTTTATTTCCACATGAAGCCTCATTTTCAGGCTCCAAACAGGATCAGGAGCAGCTGTAACCCTTTCAAATTAAAAGCACTGAAGTGATTCAGTAGGCAAACTTGTCTCATTCTTCACCAGACCTTTATTGTGAAACACACATGTTTCATTCACTGCTCTTGTTTCCTCTTTAGCTCCAGCTGAGTGATGCTGGGATCAGGTCTGGGTCACTGCAGGACTCTCTGGTCTGATTGATGCTGGATTCACTTTGCTGTGACTGCAGCTGTATGGAGAATAAAACTGGGACCAATCAAACACTTTCACAACGATAGTGGCTGGAAATATATCTGAGAACCTTTGTCACAACCTCTGTACAGTGGTTATTAAACAAAGCCTTCATTAATCGTGCTGATAGTTTAATTTAAGCAGGATCATAATGGACACGGTGACTTTTAAACTCTGACTTTTGTCTTCATCTTCTTTCAGAGACCATAACAGAAAAACAAAGTATCATTACTGTGGTTAGCAGTCGATAATCAACAAAATGATTCAATTTAGCAAAGCCATTATATTTCATACTGAATTAGCCCGAGGGCAGATTTTATATATTTTTTCTATTAAAGGGAGTTTCAAAACCCTCAGCCATCGTATTAGGAAAAAAAATAAAAAATAAAAATGGCCGTCTGAATCAATGTTTTCTGACATCTGTGTCCATGGAGTACTTCATACTGCTATATGTATTAATGGAGTTTGTTTGCCTCACAGCACTTTTCATTTTCCAGCTGTGATTGTCACACAGTGGCGTTGCTGTCTGTTTGCGATGTGCTGATAGGACAGATCTGAGACAGATGCCCCCCCCACCCACTTCATACTGCACGCCTCGGAGAGCGATCCACACTGCAGCTACAGAGAGGCCTCACCCCTGCCCACCTCATAAATGCTGGCCTTGCAGAGGCATCATGTGTGGAGTAATCTCTCTGCTGCTGGAAAAAATCAAATACAAAAATACACCCAGATGTGCCAGATCTCTGCGCACATACATCGGCAGAGAGTGAACACAGCTCTTTGGGGTTTAATTACATTCTCCTCTGTTCTGGGTCTATCTATAGAGCAATTATGTTTCCAAACAAAACACTGTTATTGCTGTGTGCAGATTGCAGATCGCTGTGTTTGGAGATGATACAGCAGCTTACAGTAAATTAATTGGACGGACCGACCGCAGAGGCTGCGATGTGTCTAATGTGTGTAAAACACAAGGTACTCTTATTTTATTTATTTATTTTCTGTTGTTATGATAATTAATCTTCTAGGAATTTTTCTTGCCAGTTTATTTTTAGGCCGCTCATTAGTCTGCCAACCCAAGGTCACGCTAACGAACCGATAAGTGACTCACCGTTAGCCAGTCCCTCCACTTAACAGTCAACTTATCATGAGTTTCAATTTGCTAATTATGGTTAGCATTAGTATTCTGCAGCCAGGCTTTAATCATGTGGGTGGTGTTTAACTGTGTTGAGTCTGCAGCCTCCGATCGTGGAGCCAGACACCTGTGGAAATATAAAATAAATACATAAATAGAGCAGTGTGATGTTATGTGGAAGGTGTTATGTAAAAAATATTTTGTTGGGGATGTGTTGTTGGAAACAGGAACTCCTTACTCCTGCGATTTTGCTCTCTAACTCGTCTGAAATGAGAGCGGAGGTGGCTTCTTGAATTCACTTTGATCTCGTTGGATTGGCAGCACTTTCATAATTAACTTAGATTCACCTACATTTCACAGGAGCTCCAATGATATCAAATATTAAGTGTGCAAAGCAGATGCAACAGTATTGTTTTCTTCTTTGTGCAGCTGAGAGTCAGCTCCGTGTTAAAGTCTGGATTTCTTCACCTTTTTCCTGCAAAAATATTCAAGCTCTTTGGCGTGTTAAATCATGTGTTACATACATACACTGTATATAAAATATGGTGAAACTGATGTTGAAGTACAAAAAAGTGCATTACCATTGATGACCACTAGAGGGTGGCTACAAAAAAACTCAAATTGACTCTGTCTGCAAACCTTGGACACACTATATTTGCATTTCCATTGGGTATGTTGGTGATGTAAGCTTTCATTTTCTGTATGTGTGGGGACTGAAGGATGTTCTGTGTATTAAATTGAATGATTTGACGGCTGTGGTTCCTACAAGATGTATATTTCTAATATCTAGTGTCAGTAAGGAGCTCACTCAGCGCTGTAGGTTGTGTATGAAAGATGGACGTAGGTCTCAAAAGGGAAGCTAATGTGAAGGTGCAATATCACAGACGACCACTAGAGGCTGTCTCCAGAAAAACACTGGCTCCATATGACATCATTTTCAATCCTGAAATACTCATTTTGTCCACAAGTCATTCTGATGTCTTTCGATCTGGTGGTCCATCTGAAAATCAATTAGGGGGACGATTGATTGACAGCTCTGGTCTTCAGTGATTTACAGGTGATGTTCTTGTGATTCAAATACATGGACTGTAGGGGGGTCTGGCACCAAGCACTTCAAGAGGCTCATTCATCAGTGAACCCTCATATACACATTAAACATTGGGTTCAAGGGCTACACCCCGCCCCCCCTCCTACGCTCCTCCCCTTATACCCATACATGGACGCCTCCAGCTCCTAAACATGGTGATCTTCCAATGCCAAACTCCTGTCTTCACAAAGTGAGTCCACAAACCAGCAGGTGACATCACGATGACTACGTCCGTCTCCTCCGGGTTCGTCTCAGTTCTTCTTCCTTGGAGTGTCTCTCTGAGTGTGTCTCTACATTTACACTGTCTGACGTCCTTGTCCCTGTCTGAGTTTGTTACACAAGTGAGTAAAAACTGTCTCCCTTTCTTTCTTAAGGATACTCCATCACGACGACACAATGTGGAGTCACTCAAGCGCTGTCTTTGAAATATTTTCTATACCTCCCTGATCAAAATGCAGCCTCCAATAGAAAGACCTTTGAACTGCAAACACTTTGCAGTTTTCCCTAAACTAGTTGTTTACACAATCAAAGATTAAATTATTAATTAAAAAAAAAAGGATCAGGTTTCTTAATTAGTTGCAGCGAGGTGGGATATGAAGTATTCTGCTGTTCAAAGAGTTAAAGTGGCAGCAGGGGGACACGCTGTCACATGGTGAAGTTGTCACGACGCCAACAACTCAAAAACCAGAGGGCGCAGTAAATGTGTCTTTAAATGCATCTTTTTTTCTTCTGTTTTTCACACAGACAAGGTTGTTTTGATGTTAACTTTGTATTTCTAAACTTCAGCAGTGAGGTGTGTGTATATACATGCAACATAACACAGTCATTTTAACAGTACAATACGAAGTAGCTGTGATCACTTCTGCTAGCTTGTCAAATAGTTATGTTTAGGTTTTAATCAGTGCAGCTACCTTCACACACATGTTGTTGAATAGTGGCCCAAGGACTTTATTTACCGTATTTCATGGACTATAAGCCGCTACTTTTTTTGACGCTTTCCGACTTAAACACCGGTGTTTCTCATGTATCAACGGCACGAAGCTCGTTAGCTTTTTACAAGCTAGCAAGCTCCGTATCGCCGATACATTTAGCATCGTCACATCAGACCCGGTCAGAGTGGACCACATGAAACTGTTGGAATAAATTCAATAGCGGTTCAATAGTCTGGAAAATACAGTACTCCTCTATGTGAGGCTGTATTAGAGGCAGGACATTCCCCGTTTGATAAGTACAATTGTTCAGAGTTTAGTACGAATCCTTGCTTTAAGCTTTCAAATTAGACTAGAAGCAGAACAGTGCAAAACTTTTATTGCAGACGTACTGTAGACATTTCAAATTAAAGCCCTCTAACAGTGCAAACAAAACCCCCTCCAGTTTTATTTTGAAACATTTGTAGCCACACCATATGCTTAATTCATTCACTCTTGTTCTTCCCCTGGCTTTTATCTGTTTGTATCGCCCCCCGGCCATTATCAGACACTTGGTTTTTATTTCAGTGAATACAGATCTAACTGTGTTATGTATTGGACCTGAAGCACAGAGGACGGAAAGTAAAGGTTTCAAGTTTGTCCTGAGTTTAGATTCAGACTTTAGTCTTTTGCTAGAATTGCTTCAAGTGTGCATCGATACATGCATTTCCAGTCGTTTGCTTTTCGTAAAGACAGGGTCATCTCTCTTTTTTCATTCATTCATGTCATTCTTTTCTTTTTTCCCAAAGAAGTTTTGATCCTCCTTCACGCTGTATTCAGGCAGTAGAAATCCAAAGAGTACACGACCTGAGTTACATACAATGGACTCCATTATATTTTCAATCTTCAGAGAATATGGAGAATAACACATTGAGGCCTTTTTGCAGCTTTCAGATTTCAGCCTCTTCTTTGCTCACATAAGAATCAAGATCTGCAACCGTGACATCACAGCAGATAAAGTAAAACCTTCAGCGGGCCTAAAGGTGTCGTTGCGATTCAAGAGGACAAGGACCGAGGTTTTAGAAATAAAAGATTGACACTAACATTCACTCCATGATTGCAGAGTGCGCTGTGAGGCTCTGTCAGGACGCCTTTGAGTGCACATCAGTGAGTCGTGCATTGTGACTGATCCAGTGTTGGACGCTGACAGACGACTGCTGCTGCCTTCACATCAGGAGGGCATCAACAAGCCGTCATCAGCTGCTCGGGGAGCCGGGGTAACGGTGGACAGAAATAGTAAAAAGTTGCAGTAAATAAAACAACAAACACGAAGTGTTTGGTGAATTAAGAAAGATGGCGTG
>OOFC01018238.1:16129-28616 GCA_900323345.1 Pseudochromis fuscus
AAAAAAAAAAAAAAAAAAAAAAAAAAAAAAAAGGATAATGGTACTTTTGAAATTACTATAGCTTATACAACAATTTTATGAGTGGTCTAGCATGAAATTAGATCCTACTCCAGCCCTAAAACGGCATTATTGAATTTCATCTGTGCAATGATGTCTCTCATAAGGCCCCCACCACCACCACCACCACCACCACCACCCGATGCCAGCGTACGGCCAGATGTGATAGGACTGTAACTGATACGGTACGAGACCGCAGACAGAGATTAACAAATTTAATCTAGATAATCGAATAATGTAAAATAAAGCCAGCGCCGTTAAGCTATACGCCCGAGATGTAGATCGCTGCTGGATGGAGCCCCGATTGCTGATGTTGTTCTCACATTTAACTCCCTGCCAATCCCCCACCCCCTCTGCTCACTCCCGCTCATACTTATGTTGTGTTTACTTTAATCAGTATGCCGGGTCATGCACCTCTCCCCCCGACTACCATCTGCTGTAACATCCCAGTTTCGAACTGGATGAGCAGAACGGTCGTATTTGTCCTCGCCGTTGGTCACTTTACGGTTTGCGAGGTGGCGGGGGGCGGGGGGAGTGGTAAGGGGTGTTAATGGGTGCAGATTGATGCATGATGAGTGTCCGTATCATACTAATGAACTGCTACAGTCCCTTTCATATGTTCTGCAGAATGAATTGTGGTTAGCGCTAATGGTGATATTTTGCATAGGGTAATGGGAAAAACCAAAACTGTTATCCCCACTGCAGCAAAACCAACACTATGGATCAAGCTGTAAGTTCAGAGGAAGTGGCAATTATTTTTAATGCTGATGCAAGACTTTTTTTTTTCTTTTTTTTCTTGGAAACCGCAGGCCTCGTGACAATATATTTAATGGTTCAATGCTCTCATTACCATTTTATCAGAGGTAATCATTTTCAAAATCGACAATTTTTATGTAAATAAAGGAGCACCGACTCCAAACAGTGGGGTTGAAGTGGTTATGAAGTCCTGGGTTTCATTGATCTTCCTACAGTTCGGTCTTTCATCAGTGGTAGTAAATGAACAGAAATGTTGTTTTTATTTTGAAAAGATGAACAAACCACAGGCAGTAGAAAAGCAGAATTAGCATTAAATGTTTATGCCTTTTGAACCACCACCCCATACATTTTATGGATATTGATTTGGTCTAAATCAGGTTTTATGGTAAATGGAGTACATTTATATAGCGCTTTTTTGACCTTAGCTAGGTACCAAAGCGCTTTACAAGGCAACTCATTCACCCATACACTCACACACCAATGGCTACCGAGCTATGCAAGGTGCTAGCCACCATTGGCAGCAACTTATTGGCAGTGTCTTGCCCAAGGACACTTCGACATGTGGGTAGGAGGAGCCAGGGATCAAACCCATAACTTAAGATTCCTAGGCAACCCCCTGTACCACCTGAGCCACAGTTTTTCACTTAAACTGTACTCTTCAAAAAAAAAGACCTGCTAAAAAAACCTGTGAAATTAACTAAAAAAATGTGTTTGTAGCTTTAATTTAACTCAAATCTCGTGTTTTTTCTTCTTTATACAGGTATAAGAACAATTAAACTGATAAAAACGCATGGATTTTAGATTTTTTGTTACAGAACCAATGCTTTATTTGAACTGTCACCTGCCAATTCTGTCAAATTTTACAACAATCCTTCCTCATCCTGTTGCTGTCTCCCTCTGGTGGTTTCCCTTTGCTGCTGTGATTAACATCCTCCAATGTGTGGTCAATAAACTTTGAATTGAGATCAAACTGCAAGCCAGAAGGTAGTAAAATGTCTTTCTTTTCAGCCTGGAGTTGTTCAGGTCGGGCACTTCCTGTGTGGTTGTTTCTCTTTGCTGAATCCAGCCCTAAACAGTATTTGCAAATTGGCAGGTACACGACGACTCTAAGTGAAAACGATCTTTTCCTGCCGTCTTTTCACCTCACAATTTGTTCACCAAGATACAGCCTTGTGTCTCTTCACGTTTTGTGGTGTCGGTTTTTTTCTTCCTTTTCTTCATTCATCTCCCCCATCCACCATCTGCTGCCCTCTGCTGCAGCACAGGAAGTGCCAAACAACTCCACACCAAAGACTGGAGTCTGTTTTGTGTCTTTCTCCTGTTGTTTGAATATGTCGCTCGCCCTAGACGACGCTGTCTGGGGCGAAACAAGTGAAGCCACAAAAGAGGGAGGATGCTAATCTCATGTCGAGAGTCTCACGGGTGCGACGAAAGAACTGAAAGTGTTGTCCTTTTTGCAGTGGGTAGAAATGTGTATGCTTATGGCATGCACAGGCATTCGTGTAAATACGCTGATAACACATGAAATACACCTCATACCATGTGACCCTCTTATCAAAAATGCTGCTCGACAGTACTCCAGTGGTCAAAAATCCCACAGGGGGACCTTAAACGTGCCGATTAATCCCAAGATATCGGAGGAAAGCTGCCATTACCGCGGTGGCATCTTATCTGAAAGCCTGCACGGTAACACCTGTTGTGTATCCAGATGAAACAACAGTAAATCCAAAAAAACAGAGCGTTGCACATGGGGAGCTGAAGTGAAGAAGGGGGTTCAGGTTCCAGATCCGACACGCCTCTGATAACAGCAGGACAGAAATGTTTGAAACTGCATTTTAAAGAGTGTGGGTGGATATGAAGTGTCTGTGCTGCGATACTGTTGTTGTTAAAACCATGGTTTCACTTTTCAATCACCACAATAGAACAAGTTTCACTTTTTGAGGCGAGAAAAAAGTAATCAGACCAGAAGTGATGTCAAGACACTGCCTCTCTTTTTATTGCAGTTTAAAGAGATACTTAAACAGGACATTATCGTCCAGTGTTTCCTGCAGGGTCCTGTGAAGCTGTAATGGGTGAATGTTATTAGTTAACATTAGCAAGCTGATTATTAAGTTACATGCATTATACATGATTTTTGTTTTGGTTTTTTTTACAAGTAGCAAGATATGTTAGCAGATAGAAGCAAGGGGGGTTACAGCTAAGGTCAGCTAAGGCTACCGAAGTTCACCTGAAATGACTAACATGTTGTTCCGTCTCCGGCAAAAACAGGATATGATGTTTATAGCAACACATAGCTAGCTAGCTAACATTACGATGGCGTACCGCAGACAAACTAACGATACAGTGCCAACAACTGTGCTTCTTGGTGGTACAGCAGATTGATTGACAGGTGGATGGAATGAGTCATCAAAAGTCAGGTGGTATTCCTTCTTAACAGGAAGTAAATGGGATAAAATTTTGATGTGAGGATGGAAACAAATGAAATTTTTGTATTCATCATAAACTAATTGAACAATACAATGTAGTCTAAAAAGATTCAAAACACATGTTTCATTTTCTTGAACTTTATTTATGTTTAATTACCGTATTTTCCGGACTATTGAGCACACCTGTCTATAAGCCGCTATTGAATTTATTCAAACAGTTTCATGTGGTCCACTCTGACCGGGTCTGATGTGACGACGCTAAATGTATCGACAGCTTGTAAAAAGCCAACGAGCTTCGTGCCGCCGATACTGAGCCACACCGGTGTTTAAGCTGCAGGGTTCAAAGCATCGGAACAAAGTAGTGGCTTATAGTCCGGAAAATACGGTACTTCTGTCGTGATGTCCGTCGCCTTTGAGATGTTTTCCTGAAGCAACAACAGAAATTCCAGTGTTAGAGGTTTTAGGCTGTGGTGGGCCACTGTGTTAAAGGTAATTAACAAGAAACACTGAACATCACCTTGGTTGATACCTGATGATTAGTGGGGGTGCTGCATTAAAACGTCTTTGAAAGGGGACGAGGAGGAATATCTGAATCTTAATGCATGACCTTTTATATTTGAAACCAAGCTTCAGTATCGACTTGCCAATCAGAAAGAAGAGGAATATCATTACACTATTCTCAATGTTTAGCAACTTTGAGGGAAATGTTTCTTTCCTGCAAATGTCATCATATGACTAATGAAGTAGATTTCAAAATCGACTTATTGGTCCTTTCAGTACAGATTACATTTGTAGCGACGAATGGTGACTCATATTTAATGGCAGGAAATGGATGCTCGTACTTATAAATAAATTTAAATCTGGAAAAAAGTCAAGTATTTTGATAATTAGCCCCATATTAGATGTCTTTGTTTTGGCTGCTATGAGTCAGAAGAGCCTGGACGAACAGCTTAAACCCTGACGTGGCCACTGTTGGTGTTATCAAGAGACTCACTCCTCTGCTGCCTGACTTACTTGGCTCAGGGGAACTTAATCCCTCCTTCTCTTTCTTTCTCTTATTCCTTCTTTGGCTTGTTTCCCCGCTCTACAGTGTATTAAGCAGATATGAATATATGCATGAATCATGAATGTGATGGTTTAGTGAATGAAGCAAATAACATGATGCCAAGGGGTGTTTTTTGTGTGTTTCGCTCATGTGCATAATTATGTGCTGAAAGTACGGGCCGATAAAATAATAAAACCTCCTGGAGGTCGCTTGGCTCGCACAAAATATCATTGCCTGATGATTTGATAAAATAACATTTGGTGCATCTTGACAACAAAAGTCAAGACATTTCATTTTGGCACCTTAATGTCCTGTGAAAGCACTACATCTGCTGCAGTCTTCTGCGTTTCATGTTTGTCACCGCTCTTCGCCGGCGTTTCAGTCGTAGCGCTGGCGCTCTGAACAGAATGTCTTTCCAATTGACATTCAGCACCATTGCAGCCTATAAGTCCTATCCTGAATGTTAAACAGATGTGACATGGAGCTTTTATTGTAAATAATTTGGCTCAAGCTTTGGGGTCACCCAACCGCGGAGCGTCTACTTTCTCTTCATATGAAGGCCTTCTGTTCCTCCAGCTGCCGAGCTGCCTGCGTTTGAGACAGGTGTCATCGTACGCAATCCCAAACACCTTCATTCTTGATGCAATTATCCCCCTCTGGCTCTGTAACTTAACCTACAACGTGGCCGGGAGGCAACCCAGTGCTTCCAGGAATCCTCCCTGCCCGTGCTGGGATACTGTGGCATGAATGATTATATGGACGTGATGAACTGACCCAACGTAATGTGGTTGTCTTTGAAAAGTGCACCGTCGACTGGAGCTCTGCTGTGATAAATCAATGTGTTAAACACTCTGCTATCTTTTTCTTTTTCCCGAAGAGGCTTTGTCAGTGGATACAACATGTGCTATCTGCAGCTGCACATGTCATCTCAAGACAAACAGTCATGTGTTCTGTTTGGTACTGATCATTAGCAGTTGTCAATGAGGCGTGCACTTTGTAAACTGTGTTGTTCACCAGTGTTAACAAGCTAGAATTGATTATGGTTTTTGCGACCGTATTTACTCTAATAATGGGCGGGGCAGCAGGTAGCAGGCCTCCGTTTGAGGCTGGCTTGCATTCGAGGCAGGAGGCTTTTATTTCTAGTTTCCTCTGATAATTCGTCATATTTTACCATAAAGCCTGGTTTTGAGTGGAACAAAGCAGTAAAGTTATTACATCACTATGTGAATACTCACTTTCTATAACTTTTCAAAGTAAAAGCCTTCAACTCCTTCAATGGATAGAAACCCTTCATGTCTTAACAGGGCTTTTATTGTGAAACCTTTCAAGTACAGTGCATGTTAAATTCAGTCACCTTTGTTTTTTTCTGTTCTATATTTGGGTCCAGCTGTTATGTGTTAACATTGATCAGGGCTCTTGCCATTATTGGAAACTGGGCTTTTGATTGATTAGCAGATTTCCTGGATGCCTCATCAGAGGATATTATTCTGGAGAAATCTGTTTTGTTATGAGGAACATTCAGTACAATCAATAACACACATTCAATAATAATGACTTCTAATGAAATTTGAGATTTCCCATTATGACTGACCAAACAAAATATAGCATTAAACACTGAAAACTGCTGCACAACTTAAAGGTTTTATTGTAGGACATTAATTCAACTAGACTGCAAGTGTCATTCATCAGTCAAACCAAAGCAAAGTCATGTATTTTTCCTTCATCAGCTGTTTTAGGATGCATCACAGCACAGTGTGTGATAGAGCACAGAATAAAGGAGATGTAGGCCACAATAAAACAAAGAAGTTGTACATATTCAAATGAAAACTTGCTTCAGAAATGAATCAGAGAGATGATTATTACTCCCAACCAATCAAAGCAGTTTCTGATGTTGCCTTTAAGTGCCCGTGGAAAAGATTAAAGGTCCAACCAGAGGAAAAAATGCAGGATATTCACCACTTCAAGATGGAAACATGCCACTTTATTGACAATGAATGGACCAGAGACCAGCAGAGGTTTTGAATACAAAGGCGATGGATCCCAAGGTGTAGAATATGTTACGTTGCTAAGCATGCGACAGGACTGGAAGAAGATAAACTCGTGCTCGGAGACAGTGCAGCACATACGGTGAAATGAATGGAGCTTGTTGAAAGGCCAAACCTCTGCTGCACGGCACACTCATTATAGTTTGTGGTGAACGATGGTCTGTCAAGTCACCGAGCAGTCATGGACATCACTGCGATACTAAAGAAGCGCGCTTCCCATTTCCAGCGCTCTGTTCTTGCCAAGCAGGGGGGACATTCAGACGAACCTCGACCTGCCAGAGCACACACTCATCCAGGCCGAGCTGCAAATCCACATTCTGCAGAGGCTGTTGGAGCAGGAGCTCTTAGCATCTACTCAGGTGAACAATGAGGATTCACATTTCCGACTGCTCAGCGGCGGGGCATCGTGAGCAATCGAAATTCTCATTCCAATAGAGGAAGTGAGGCGTTATAATTCATCAGTGGGCGCATCATTCCCTGTGTGACAGGACTGAAGAGGCTGCTTCAAGATGATAAAGGGCCCACGACACGACGTATCAGACGACTCATGACAGAGACCCTGATCAAACATTTGTAAAGAAACTTGAACAAACAAAAGGAGATTCTCCGGCAGGAAGCCACAGTGAGCAGGGCTGATTTTAAGTAAATGGAGAAAATGGTAACACAGGAGTTTCAAATGAGTCCAAATGTGCCAAAGAAAAGAAGAAGTCAACTGAAGAATAAAGCAACTTTGACTTAAACAGATGTGACACAAGTGTTTTTATTTATGACCATATTTGTGATGCAGCCACTGCCACATTTGTTAAGACAAAATATAAATACACAACTGTTCCTTTTTAAATTAAAATCAATGTCTTTTCATTTTCACCACTACTGAGTCTCCACAGTCGTATTAGTCAAACTATGAACGATATGAAACATCCGTCTTCACAACTACGTTTCAGTTCATTTTGAATCCATCTCTGACTGGGACACGCCCACACCAGACTGGGCGAGTGGGGATTTTGATTTTCATGGACACAGTTGATTGAAGAACACACTGGAGTACCTGCTACAAATGAGCACTACAAAGCTTGGTTGATGCAAATTATAGTGTTACAATATAGTTACTATGTAACTATTGAAATAGTTCTTGGTCGTGAGCGTCACTAAAACAGTGAATGAAACAGCCAATCAGCCATCAGAGGTCTTTATCAATATTCAGAAGTGAACAATCAGATAAGTGGAGCTGTTGAATAGCACCCTGCTGTGAGCGCTCACTGCTCAGCTGCACATTTTGAGACTATAGCCGCTAAGTAATGTAGCGTCACCGTCTGTACGTTTCTATGCAGTTTCTGTGAACTGTACATGAGTTACCAAGTACCGCAACCAATCGTAAACAGCAAAGCTCTTATTCTCACTGATGGGCTCTCAAACCCAACATTTGTTTCCTCGTCTCCTTAGCAACCAAGTTCAAGACATGCTCCAAGACACTCCATCTTAACTGTAGGTTAATAATGAATACATGGTTGGAGGTTGGAGGTAAAGCTGTGAGGTTTCAATGAAACCAACATGTGCTTGTGTCAAACAACTGGAGCTGTCACTTGTGAGTTAGATGTTCGTAATAAGATGCTGTTTGGAGTGATTTCATTATAATAAATACTAAAGAGTAAGTG
This sequence comes from Pseudochromis fuscus, assembly GCA_900323345.1. Taxonomy (NCBI): domain Eukaryota; kingdom Metazoa; phylum Chordata; class Actinopteri; family Pseudochromidae; genus Pseudochromis; species Pseudochromis fuscus. The sequence goes on from OOFC01018238.1 coordinate 24,114, forward strand.
CTCAGTATGTTTTTTGTATCTAATCTTCAAATTGAGGTACAGCAGGATAAAAATGTGTGTGATTCCTGGCAGTGATCTGGGTTCTCATGTGGGGCCCCAGGAAAGATAACTGTCCACCCCTGATCTAAGCCAAACTCAATCTATGACATTTGCTACATTTGTAGGAAGGTCTTTCTCTAACCATGGATGGTAAGTTTGGTAGGTGTAAGAGTCTTGAGTCTTAGAAAATACTATAGTGACTCTAGATGTAGATGTACAAAATCAACCCCAGCAATCGACTCTTAACCCTTTGACACCAAACATATCGCCGGCGATACAGAGTGACTAGCATAAACCAGCTTCCTCTAATTTCTCAGCCATTTGTGGTAGCAATGCAATTCCAGTTGATTATGAAAGCCGACAAGTGGAGCATTTTGGATATATTACATATATTACAGTAGTAATGTAGGGGAATGTAATAATGCTGAGACGTGCGGTGTTCCGTACATATTACGTATATTATGGTAGTGTATGGCAGCTCCACTTGTCGGCTTTCAGAATCAGCTGGAATCACGTCGCTAGCACAAATACCTGAGGAATTACAGTGATTTGATTGACACGTCACTTTCTGTCAGCAGCTAAATGTTCAGGGTAAAAAACAACAAGTTTGAAAATGACAAAAAATAAAAAATAGAGTTGGGTGAAGAGTTGCAAAAAAGCTGATTCCACCTCTTCTCTGTGGTTTTTGTTGCATTTCTACTTAAAGGTAGTGCCTCGAGGCTATATTAGCTCCTGTTAGCATTAGCATATCACCAGGATCACCACCAGGGTAGCTGCAGTGGGGTTGAAAGTAATGAGCGAAAGGAAGCCACACTTATGCTGTAATTTTCTTGCATGGAAACATCCGTCCGTTGCTTTTTCATCACCATAAATTCAAGTTTTCAAGCACCATCATTGGTGTGCTGATTCCTCTATCTGGAAACAGTGGGAACCTCGAGGGTTGGGGGGGCGTCTTAGTGATTTTCATGTCACAACTGTGCTGACAGCTCTTGGTCGAGTGTAACAGATTGCAGTCAAAAAGCTGCTATGGTCAGATCATAAATATTGCAAAAGCCGAGACAGTTCGCCTCCGACCGGCCCTCTCCCTGCTTCCCCAAAGACGGACAAGAACATGTGTTTTGCCGTTAATTAAAATCAGGCCTGGGCCCATGTTGCATGATTAATTACCTCATACCTTGCAGTTGCCCACAAACATTGATGACTCTCTGCTTGTATGTCATGGATAGAAGTTGCACCATTCATCACCCCTGTAAGGTCAAGCTCAAAGCTACACTGCGTGGTGTAATTACTGCTCCCCTGTTCCTTACGCCATGTTCTCTTATTGCTTGTGATTTGACAAATATGTTCTTGTCTTGTGTGTCACCTTTGGACGCCGATCAGCTCTCCTATTAGAATTTAAATCAATGTTTGCATAGAGCATGGATCTATGATCATTTAGTCACTGTGCCCCACGTCTTTGGAGCAGCCTTAAGACTCATGTTTTTAATGTTGCGTTTAACTGATTTTCTTCTTTTATTTCTTCTTTATTTACTTCTTGATTACTTTTAGAGTATCTTTTCTCTTTTTTGTGACTTTGATTTGCTTTTATTTTACCGTCTCATCAGTAGAACTGATCTGTTTTTAATCCAATCTTTTATTTTACTCATTTTAGAAATTGTTGGTTTTACATTTTAACGCCAGTGTTTGTCCTTATTGGGGGTAGTCCACATCAGAGGCTATGCGTGGTCTGCCTGCAGGGTGGGGGGGTCGTCCTGGGATTTTGCTCTGGCCTGGATGGTGGGTAGCTTTTCTGACACCTCCTGCTTAAAACCCAAAAAGTCAGAAGTACGCCATGACTTCATGGTTGTAGTGTGGGCTCCCTCCTCTCCGGGTCTGGGTTATCTTTATGGTGGCGCCCTGTGGTTGTCAGTGTCCAACCATCACTTTTAGCTTACTATTATTTAAGTTTCTTGTCAACTGTTGGGGGGTTGGGGTGTGTGTATGTGTGTGTTTGTGCATTATGGATGTTTTTAATGGTAAAGCACTTTGTATTGTCTTTTTTATAATGTATGAAATTGCTAAATAAATAAAGATTGATTGATTGATTGATTGATTGATATGAGTTCAAAAACCCATCCTTTCTTGTGTCTCAGATATAGTTGGTTTCTGGATTTTTAATTGCTCCCAGATTAAAGACGGCGACGTATAAAATATGAAGCCGACACTGAGGTTTTAGTGTAATTGAAAGTCTGAGGTACTTGACTGAGAAATGACAGCACTGGTTTCTCAAGGTTAAACTAAAATCTTAAGATCGACGAGAGGCTGCTTCTGAGATACTCTGATATACATGAGACAACCGGAGCATCTTCCTCTGCCGCTCTCCAGAGGAAGAGCATTACATACCTTTTTGGCTTTAGAGAATGCCACTGAGCAAATGTGTGTCTCCTGACACCTTGAGTTAATGATCAGCCGGCTTCCAGAGAGGCAATGTATTTTGAGTCACCAGCGAAGCATGACAATAACCTTTAACATTATCATTTACACACATATTATACCACAGGACAGATTGTCTATAGGCTGCCTCGCAGCAATAAGTCATCCTCCACTGATAGGATACTATTCTCATTTTTTCACGTTAAGGTATGTGACTTTGAAGTGGTTTGCAGGCCAAAATCGTCCATCTTATGAAATTTCATTTTTGTCTTTTTTTTTTTTTTTTAAAGCGTGGCTTTCTCAAGGTGAAATAATGTGATGCTGCCATGGGCATAACGTTCAGAGATTAAAAAGAGCAATAAAAGTATGAGAATGAGATAAAGTGAATCTTATCGTATAGCTTGTCAAACAACATCCGCTTGTGCAGAGATTTTGAATTGCTGCATGTGTTTTGACTGCAGGGTAACAGTTTCAAGGCCATATCATCGCAGCACCATGAGAGGAGTGAAATATTTTTGAGGAAATGCAGATTGACAGGCACCTAGAGAATCAAAGCTGCTGGAATACGATGATTTGTTATGAATCATGCAGGGCTGACTTTAACACCGGTACACAGCAGCAGCGCTTTCTGCTTTCTGTCTGTTCTGTTAGGACAGACTGTCACGGCATGATGTTGACATCATAACAAAGAAAGGAAAGATTTTACCACATGCAAATTGTTAAAATGAAAGATAAAAATAAAAAAAAAGAAGTTGCCACAAAAAAAAACCCAGCTTCATAATCACTATAATTAATTCAGTGGTGAGTTTGCATTGGCACCTGCAGCAGCAGCAGGGTTTTTGAAGAATACAGCTGTGTGTAGCTCCACCTCTGTGTGCAAGAGAGTGTGTGTGTTAGCTCATAAATATTGCAAATGTTGAAACAAAAATCTACCTGAAACCTCTGATATTGGACACATTGTACAATAGTTATGTAACAGATTGTACAGAGGGAACATTTAGTTTGGTTCGGGTCATAACAAGTGGTCAAAGTACAAACACACACATATATACGAATAGAAATTATGTTTGATATCATATAACATGGTTTATGTTTGCAACACTAACTCTAATCAACAGGAGAATGTCACTAAGCTCATATACATATATATATGTAGATTTTAGACTTATTGTTACCTCATGTGAAAGGTAACGATGTCAGTCGGCACTGATATTGACTTAATGTTAAAACTTCATCTATATGCAATAAAAGGTGAATTAGACATTACACACAGATCCCCTACAACAGGGTCCCCAATCTTTGTTGCACCACAGACTGGTTTAATGTCGGCATTATTTTCACAGGCCGACCTTCGAGGTGTGGCGGATAAATACACTAAAAATTAAAAAAACACGAACTCATTTTCGCTAGTTTGCAGGCTTATTTGTCGGGTAACGTATCCGATACATTACCGTATTTTCCGCACAATAAGCTCCACCTAAAAGCCTTTAATTTTCTCAAAAACCAACAGTGCTCCTTATAATCCGATGCACCTTATATATAGATCAATATTGGTTAATTATGGCTGCCGTAGTCAGGGGGCGTAAATTGTGATTGCACTAACGTTTGATTTACCGTAGTGGTATCAGACTGTTTCTTTTACGTGTTTACTGAATCAGGGAAAAGTTCCCTCCACGTTTGTGATGCACTAACTAGGTGATAAAAAGTTGCACTACCTGTTGTACCTGCTGTTGGTAAAAGATAAAACTACGTCACTGACGTTACCTCGGAGAAAAAAATCAAACAGCTGTTCATGTAGCTTTGAACTGTGACAAATGGAGTTGGAAATACATTGTTTTCAACGAAGGCGGCGCAAATACCGGTAAGAGCTACCGGTACGTACGGTACCGTATTGTGAATGTACTAGCTTGTTGTGGAGAACTTTGGTTTGTTTTCTATGAATAAAGTTTGACTGACTGACTTATCTGACTGTTTTGTTGACATTCACTTTAGTGCAGCTTCATCTAGATGGATGATAACACAACCCCAGACACTACAGTAGTTTATAGTCTA
>OOFC01018239.1:0-10659 GCA_900323345.1 Pseudochromis fuscus
TTTTCTCTTTGTAAATGAAGCTATCACATTATTTATTTTAGAGTAGAAGTTAATGCTCTTTTTTGAGATATCATCACATGAAACAATTTCATTCCAATCAATCTCATGTAAAGCTCTAGCCAGACTGTGATATTGATTTTTCAGGACTACTTCATAAAAGGAGGCACTCCTGGAATTTGTACAAGACATCTGAGTTCGCTTTTTGCCCAATGTCCTGACAAAAAAGATTGCATCATGGTCAGAGTTAAGTAATTGTAAGTTTTCAAGATTCTTTCATGTTTATTTGCAAATAATAAATCTATTCTGGTTTTACTGTGGTTAGTTATACAAGTGGGGTTTTCAATTAATTGAACCATACTACAAAGGGTTGTTATTTGTTTTAATTTACTCCTTTCTTTCTTATTATCCCAATTAATATTAAAATCACCTATACACCTATACAATAATATTAAAAACAACATTAAGATCACCTCCCTACTGGAACTACAATGGTTTAGAAGCATTAATAGCTGGTCATAAAAATCTATTTTTGCTGATGGTTTCCTATAAATACAAATAACAATGAAATTCATTTCCTTTGAGACGACAATATGGACTCCAACACATTCAAGTTTTATGTCTTCCGGCCATATAATTTGTGAACATTGAATGGTATCTTTAACATAAACTAGGACCCCCCATCCTTTGCCTTGACCTCTGTCCTTTCTAAATACATTATAACCTGGCACATGTGGACAGCCTTTGGTGAAGAACTTGACAGCCATGTTTCTGTCAACCCAATAAAATCTATGTTGGACTGAATTATCAAGTGTTCAAGTTGTTCTCGTTTTGCAATCATGCTTCGTATATTCAAATGCCCTCCGAATAACCCCTTGGGTTTTAGATGTGGGTCCCAGATGGTCCTTGCTTGATTAAGCGTCTGAAAGATTTTTGTTGCACAGTGATTCTTCATAATAGGCTTTCTATTTTTTGGCTCTGTATTTTGTATTTGAGACCCAGCTAGCTGTGCTTGTAACCCCGCTGATGGTGGTTTAGGCCCAGGTAGCTGTGGTTGGAGCTCATCTAGCTGTGGTTGAGGCCCTGCTGGCAGTGGTTGGAGCCAAGCTAACAGAAGTTGAGGCCCAGGTAACAGTGGTTGAAGCCTGTGTAGTGATGTTTGAAGCCCTGGTAGCTGTAGTTGGAGCCCAGCTAGCAGAGTTTGAGCCCCTAGTAACTGTGGTTGGGCCCATCTGGCCATGGGTGAAGCCCAGATAGCAGTGGAAGCAGCCTGGGTAGTTGTCATATATGGATTTGAGTGGAGCACAGTGTGAGCTACTTTGTATTGCAGCTTTATGACTCAATTGTTTTACAGCACTAGACTGCTTGACAGATGACGAAAAAGGGCGCATTTATGTACGTTGTGTTATGCCCTGTGATGTTTGCTGGTGATTATCAGTTCAGTGGAAAATAAAGACTCGTTATCAAAGAGAACTACCTCTCGATCATTCTACATGGTGTCAGAAGCGACCCGGATCGGATCGTCGCCAATTACAACCATGGTGAAGTTTAATCCTCCCACGAACTTTCCTTTCAACAAGCCGAGTGAATGGGCGGATTGGAGACAGCGTTTTGAGCGCTATAGGATTGCTACTAAGCTTAACCATGACGATGGAGAGAGATGGGAAAGAAATGTGGTAAATGTGGCAAAACACAACACAGAAGGGATGAAAAGTGTCCAGCTTCAAAAGCTACATGTCATTACTGTTACAAAATGGGACATTGGGCCAGAGGGTGTTGTAACCGCAGGTCTGGGAACAAGGTCACAGAGACTGACAAAGGTGAGCTGACCTCATGTTTTCTAGGCTCAGTGTACAAAGCAGAAGAGAAAAGTGAGGCATGGACTGTCGTAGTTAATGCAGATTCTGTTCCGGTGGAATTTAAAATTGACACAGGAGCTGATGTTAACATCATAAATGAAGACACATTCTACAAAATAACTCCTGAAAGATAATGACAACCATCTGATCTCCCTCTAAACAGCCCAGGTGAAGAGCTGTTGTGAATAGGATGCTTTAATGTGACAGTAAGCTACAAAGACAAGAACTATTTGTCAACAATGTAGGTTGTTCGTAGGCATAAAATCAATAATCTACTCAGTTGCTCCTTGTCAGTTGAAATGAATCTTGTGAGGTGAGTCGATTAGGTCACACCAAACACAAGCAGACACCAGCAGTCTTATGGAGAACATGGCACACTAAAAACTGAACCAGTCAGAATACAATTAGAGGACGCAGTGCCATATGCGGTGCACACTGCACGCCGTGTGCCATTTCTCATGTTGCAAAACGTGAAAGATGAGCTACTGAGAATGGAGAACAATGGTGTCACTGAAAGGGTGACACAGCCAACTGAATGGTGTGCCCCCATGGTCCCTGTCCTGAAAAGACACACAGGCCAAGCTAGAATCTGTGTTGACCTCACGAAGCTACACAAATCAGTCAAAAGAGAGCGCTACATCCTTTCAACTGCCAATGAGATAACCTCTAAATTAAGCAGTGCAACAGTGTTCTCTTCTCTGGATGCAGCCAGCGGTTTCTGGCAGATTCCCCTCCAACAGTTGCTGACTGACAACTTTTATCACACCTTTTGGCAGGTGCTGTTTTAAAAGGTTACCTTTCGGCATAACAGGTGCACCTGAAATCTTTCAGCGAAAGATGCTGGAGACCCTGGAAGGCTTGGAGGGCGTGGAAGTCTTGATGGACATCTGACATCTTGGTCTACAGTGGCACCATGGAAGAACGTGACGCTCGACTGGACAAAGTACTAAGTCGCATTGAATCTACTGGCCTCAAGCTCAACAAAGAAAACTGCTCTTTGAGGAAGAGCCAACTGCGGCTCCTGGGTCATCTAATTGACCACTCTTCTCCAGACCCGGAGAAGGTTGAGGCCATTCACCTGTGGCCCCCGCCACAGGACATACAAGAGCTAAAAAGACTGCTAGGCATGATCAATTATCTTGGCAAATATATCCCTGATCTTGCCACTGTTGGCCAACCCTTGTACGAACTGCTCAAGACTAAAAATGTTTGGACCTGGAGCCACTCCCAACAGTCAGCCTTTGAGAACATCAAAAGAATGCTAACCACGGCACCACTTCTCGCCTTTTATGACATTGCAAAGCCAACTACAGTGTCTGCTGATGCCAGCAGCTACGGTCTGGGAGCGGTGCTACTCCAACTCCATGGAGAAGAATGGAAACCAGTCGCCTACTGCTCCAGATGCCTCACTGAGGCAGAAAGAAGATACGCCCAGATAGAAAAAGAGTGTCTAGCAAATGTATGGGATTGTGAAAAGTTTGATAAGTACCTGTGTGGCTTAGACCAGTTCAGACTGGAGACCGACCACGGACCGCTAGTACCACTCATTAACAGCCGGAGTTTGGACAATGTTCCCCTGAGGTGCCAGCATCTCCTAATGCGGCTCATGAGGTACAAACCGGAGGCTATCTATGTGCCAGGTAAAACCCTTGTAGTAGCTGACACCTTGTCACATAGTCCACAGACACATACCAAAGAAAAGACTGACGCACACAGCGAGGTGGAGTGTTACATAGCTACTGTAATGCAAGACATCCCAGCCTCTAAGAAATGAATGGATAGGCTCAAGGAAGCCACTGCAACTGATTATGAACTGCAAACTGTCATGAAGTTCATATGGATGGCTGGAATACAGAGACAAAGTTCCACTGCAGGTCAGAGCATATGAGAAAGTGAAAAATGAACTGTCAGAGACAAATGGCTTAGTCACACGAGGAAGCAGGATTGTCCTTCCAGAATCACAAAGAGCAGAGATCCTACAGAAAATACATGATGGACACCAAGGACTTACAAAGTGCAGGGACCGGGCAAACTCCTCAGTTTGGTGGCCAGGACTCTCCACTGAGCTGAAAGACACTGTAATGCAATGCCATGTTTGCCAAGAGCTAAGACGTACACAGAAAAAAGAGCCACTCCTCCCAACATCTCTACCTGGTCGACCCTGGAAACATATTGCACTTGGTCTCTGTGAACACAACAAGAATAACTACCTCGTAGTATCAGACTACTACTCCCATTTCCTAGAGATTCTGCACTTGCCTTCTACAACAAGCAGTTAGGTTATTCAGAGACTGAAAGCAACCTTTGCTAGATTTGGGATCCCGGACGAGGTGGTGAGTGACAATGGGCCTCAATTCTCCAGCGCAGAATTCAGAGAACTAGCACAGCAAATGGGATTTAAACATATAACATCAAGTCCTCACCACCCTCAGGGAAATGGTCCTGCAGAGAAAGCAGTACCAAGAGAATCCTTAAACAGGAAGATCCACTCCTAGCTCTCATGTGCTACAACAGGAGTCAGTCTGGCTGAACTGCTGAGGAGAAAGATCAGAACAACTCTCCCTGTTCTGGAGAGAAATCTTCAGCCAAAATGGCCCAACAAAAAGACAGTTATGCAAAAAAACAGCATTGAAAAGGCCAAACGAGCTTTCTACTACAATCGCCGTCATGGGGCCAGACCACTTCCTCCACTACAACCTGGTGACACAGTTTTCACCAAGCTGGATCAGGAAAAGACTTGGGTGACACCTGCAGTTGTTTCCCAGGAATGTGTTACCCTGAGATCTTACCTCGTCCACACCCCGCAGTGACCAGTGTTCAGGAGAAATCACCGCCATCTTCGTCAACGGTATTCCTCACAGCCTGCTACTGCATCCCTTCCTCTACCAGCTGAGAGTTCTGCAGTAGGACCGTCCCAGTCCACACCTACTCTCACTCCTGAGACTACCCCCTGTGACTCTGATCAGATTGTCACACACACACACACCTAAGCACTCACCGGTGCAAGTTCGTACCAGTCCTGGACGTAACTGGCCTGACGTGTGCAGACCAGTTATGAGACTGGAACTGTAATCCCTAAACTGCCCACTGTATGGGTTTTGTTGATGGGGTCAACGAGAGACCTTTGGAGTTAATATACTGTTCCTGAAATGTTGAAGATAAAGTAATAGGTTTGATAATAATAGAGTAACTTAATACCTTCATTGTATTTCCATTTGAATAAGTTGTTGATCATCAAGGAAAATGGGTTAAAAGTTGGCAGTATAGCATCGGGTTCTGGTCAGTGGCTGCGGATCAGGGATGTTGAGCTCCAGATCCAGAAACAAGTTTTGCTTGGCATTTATTATAAATCCACAAGTTGTTATAACATGAATCACCAAACATTTCAAGTGGTATTTGCGATGTTTATATGTCCTTTTAAAGGTCTTGTTTATAATGTTATGATTATGGTACAGTCAACTGGTATATGCCAAGATTGGTTGAAAAATGTCCTTAATAATATTCACTGTATCTATGTAGGCCTGTAGTGCAGCAGAAAAAGGAACCTCCGGATCGGGTAATGATGCAACTTCAGCCTGTGTAAGCTGCCGGGGCAGTTGTGCATGAGGTACAGTGACACCCTCTGGGTATGGGTTGTGAGGTCCTGTCTACACCGTAACCATCATCAACCTGAAGAGAAATCACAACTTGAAAAGTTATTTTAGGAGAAGTGCGTTTTCCTTAAAAAAAAAAGTGAATTAAACAGTGGTTTGTCACAGGAAGTCCACAAAAAACATACACAACTCACAAAAAGTTAGTTATCTGATTATTGGGTGATATTGATAGTAAATGTAAAAAGTCCATGTTGCAGTGATATATCATGAAAGTACAGGCATGCAATGGTAATTTCGTCAAATAATTTATTGATACAAAATCTAACAACAGTGGTGGGTTAAAGCTCATTTTGTGGTGACTGTTTAAACTGTGACTGTATCAATTCATGGGTTCATTCATGGATCTTGTGATTTTTACAGTTAATCACCTTGTTACAGAACAGCACGTTATTCAACATGCACCAGGACCTTCAACAGTTGGCATTCAAAGGTTTAAAGGTCAAATTAAGTTCACCTGTAAAAGCTATGGTGCAATTTAGGTGTATTTTGAAATTTCATCCAAAAGCTGAATGTCACTCACTTTGTGTGAGTAGTGGACGTTTCTTCATTGCAGCCCTAACAAAGTATACTGTATATACTTTTTTCCACACACACAAGTACTCCAAGTACTACAGGGGACTAGTACCTGAAGTGGATCATAATTATTTCCCTCAGGTGGCTGACTAAGCCACAGTTGCATGGGGGACTGGCCTCTCTCTGTCCTCAAGCTGTGGTGATTCCAGGCTTCCTTGTACACCTGAAGGTGCTGCTGAAGCTGTGGGACAGGGATCCACTGGAGAGCAAACAACTGCAGTTCACTGTTTCAACCCTTCCAAAGACTGTATGGAACAAGTCAAGGGCATTTCCATACACATCTCTCCACAATCTGTTGATTGACCAAAAGACACAATTGGTTAAAACTTTGCAAATGAATGTATACAGAAGGAATTTACTTTTCACCATTTCAAAATATATCTGATATTATGACAGCAATTAATTCCACAGTCATACATTACCTTTGGTTATGCACACTGCGTCCAGTGATGTGGGAATGCCGGCCTGTTCCTCGATGGCTCACCATGTATTGGGTAACAGCAACATTTTCCCCACCCTTCAGGGAATTAGTATATAATTAGATAAAACAAATGCAAAATGCTGTTTTTTTTTCACAAGTTGTGTTGTGATCTTACACGAGATGATAAGCCGTACTGAGCAACAGCCGACAAGAAACTGTCCAGTACAGTCGTGGATTTGTTGTTTGACTCTAATCTGTCCATTTGGGTGAGCTGAGCCCAGCCCTGCACCTAGCTAGTGCTGACTTCAGCCGTGGCTATTAATTAGTGTATTGTGTATTGTGTGCCTAATATGTGAATCAGACACGGTGTAGCGGTTGTTCCTCTTAAAACTTGTGAGCAAAGCTGACCAATAACATGGCAGGATCAAATTTTACAGTGGGTAAGGCACTTACCTCCTCCAGATTGCGCCATACAGCTTCGTCGATGTCTGCATTCATCAGCGCAGATATTTCTCCAAGACTCTCCATGGCATCTTCCACCAACCTTAAAATGTAGTCCGTTGGAAAATTTTCCTCACCATTCCAAGCAATTGCCAATAGTTCTTGTTGAACACCTCTTCTCAATTTGTCCACCTCAGCCATATTTAATTTTCCCTCTTTTATGTGCCTGCGCATCTACTTCCTGTCCGTGACGCTGCTTCCTGTCGCCCGCGCTAAGAGCGAACATGTATACAGAGCTACCACTGTCCAGTAGGAATCATGTGATCAGGTATGGACAAGTCATCCTGGACATAAAGACCCGCCCACAGCCATTTGATTGACACCGTGAGCCATGAAGTAAAGGCAAAAGCCAACCACCCTTCTTAATTTGATCACGGCGCATTTGGATGGTGTTAAAAACTTTGTCTTTCTGCTTTGTATTGATTTTACATCTGCTTTTAACTGTATTCAGCCTCATATCTTAGCTGAACATCTTTGAAGTTACAACTTTGACAGGGGTCTTATTTATTGGTTGCTGGATTTTTTAACAGTCAGGTAACAACGTGTGAGGGTCAATGGCGTCTTGTCCGGCGTTCTTCTCACCTCCACCGGCTCACCTCAGGGATGTCTTGTCTTGCCTCTCCTCTTTGTGCTGTACATGAACACTTGTCGGAGTTCATATGAGAAGCATGACATCATTAAGTTCGCCGATGATTCGGTGATTGTGTCCCTCCTCAGCCATGACGACCTGGTGCCTGGTCCTGTAGTGGAGGGTTTCATTCAGTGGTGCAACTCGTCTTTCTTCACCATTAATGTTTCCAAAACTAAGGAAATGTCATGATTCCTTGTAGTTTTGGTTTTTGGACTTTTGTTTTTTGAGAAATCTGCATATGGGTCCTACTTCCCGCTCCCTGTGACATAACGAACTGACCAAAAATAAATCCAGCTGGGAAGCGCCCTCCCAGAGTTTGGTTTTCATGACTTGCAAACTTTTGTACAAGACCATTGAAATGTGCTGGCCATAACTGCCAAATTCCGGGAGGTGATCCTGAGCGACTCAGACAACATCTGTGAGAATGTTGCTTGCAGCCTGCTGGAGCGCACCTTTCGGGCATGACCCTGGCACCACTTAGTACTGGTACTGGCCGAACATGCTGCTAGTGAAGCAGAACTGAGGAGAACTCTGCAAAGTAGCAAGGATTCATCAGTTATTCTAACTTCCAGCCCCCAGCCTTCCTGTCACTGCTAGCCTGTTGCCAGGGTCTGGCTCCCCTGCTCTCCTCTTGGCTGGCCTGGGCTCTGCAGCCACCATTTCTGGTTCTCCTTCTGTGGAATCTTCCAGAAGGAGGTGAGGGCACAGACGAAGATCAGCCCCTCCACTCTCAAGCCCCGTCAAGGTCCCACTGTCCAGTGCCATCGTGGGTCCAGTGCTCCCCAGCAGCTCGTCAGGTGACGCCACTGTCCTGTGTTCCCCTGCGGGGCGCTAGACCCTGTTCCTGCCCGTGGGATGTCAGATGACGACGCCTTCCTTTGCCCGTGTTTGTTTGATCCTGGGCCACCCTCCAGGACTGTCCCAGAACCTGCTCTGGTTCCAAGCCTGTACCTGTTGTCTGGTCCCCTCCACCCTCCCTGCTCTTAAGCTTGAACTTTTGTTGGATCTTGTTTTTTTGGAACATCTGGAATGTGTTCTTTAAGTGTGGTGGGGGGGTTATGTCATGATTCCTTGTAGTTTTGGTTTAGGACTTTTAGGACTTGTTACCTTTTTTGGCTTTGGTTCTAGTTGTATTTTCTTGTTACATGTTTCCTGATGTGTGAATTTCTCCTTTGGTTCACTGTCTGTCTCCCCTGGCTTGTGTCACCTTGTCCAGTTCCTGTTTTATTTTATAGATGCCTTCCTTGGTTTTGTTCAGTCCACTTCCTGTCTTTGATATTTTCCCTCCTGTCTGATTGGTGGCCCTGTCCTGATGTACCTCACCTGTCTCACTCCTGTGTTCACCTGTGTCTCGTCTGCTAATCACTGCTCCTTCACAAATACCCCCTGCCTCTGTCTTGTCTTCATCAGTTCGTTTGTCTTTCGTTCCCTCCCCCAGGTCCCTGCTCCTGAGTTTTATCCAGTTTTTGGTATTTGTAGTTTTCTGATGTACTGTCTGATCTGCTCAGCCTGGACACCCATAAATCTGCTGGACTGGATGGACTAGATCAGGGGTGTCAAACTCGTGCCACGAAGGGCCAAGACACTGCAGGTTTTCTTTCCAGCCGGTCACTAAAGCAGGTGATTTTAATCATCAACACCTTCAATTTAAGGCAATGAGCTGCCTGCTGGAGAGATGGTTGGAAAGAAAACCTGCAGGGTCTCGGCCTCCACGGCACAAGTTTGACACCCCTGGACTAGATCCATTCTTTATGAAAAACTGGAGCTCACATCATTGCAGCCCCCATCTGTGGACTGTTCAGCCTGTCGCTGCAGACTGGCATGTTCCCCCAGGACTGTAAACTTGCTGCCGTCACTCCTCTTTTCAAAGGAGGTGACATCTCGGACCTGAACTGTTACAGACCTATTTCAATTCTGCCTTGCCTTTCCAAAGTCTTTGAAAAACTGACAAACCGTAAGCTCACAGACCATCTGGAGAAGCACAACGCCTTCAACCCATTGCAGTCTGGTTTTAGGTCAGGGCACAGCTGCATATCAGCTACACTCAGGGTTGTGAATGACATCATATGTGCTGTCGACAACAAAGAATACTGCGCTGCTGTTTTTGTAGACCTGGCTAAGGCATTCGACTCTGTTGACCATTTCATTCTGTTACAAAGATTACAGTGCATTGGTCTTTCAGACAATTGTTGACATTGGTTTGCAAGCTACTGTTCTGGGTGCATGCAGTCAGTGAAGGTGGAGGGTCTCCTCTCAGAGCCGTTACCTATTCACAAAGGTGTCCCAGAGGGTTCCACATTTGGTCTGACACTCTTTAACATCTACATTAACGACATAACACACGCTGTAAATAATTCACACATCCACTTGTATGCTGATGACACCATTGTCTACACATCCAGTCCCTGCCTCCACACCGCTCTATCCACTCTACAGACTAGCTTCACCAGTATCCAGCACGCAATGTCTGATCTACACTTGTCACTAAACACAAGCAAAACCAAATGTATGGTTTTCCACAGAAATCACCTGCAAACTGAGTATCCAACAAAACTTCTCTCACTGAACGGCTCCGAAATTGAATTTGTCACCTGCTACAAGTACCTGGGAATCTGGCTCGACTGTTCACTTTCATTTGAAGCGCACATCACTACCCTCCTCTCTAAAGTTAAATCAAGAATCGGCTTTATTTCCGCAATAAATCTTCATACACACATTCAGCCAAATTACTCCTGGTTAAAATGACTGTTCTTCCATTGTTCGATTACAGTGATGTAATTTACAGATCTGCTTCACAAACCCTCCTTCAAAAATTTGACACCATTTACCACGCTGCTATCCGCTTTGTCACCGGAGCTCCCTCCAACACCCACCACTGCAGTTTGTATTAAATGGTGAACTGGCCCTCTCTTCACTCCCGCAGACAACGACACTGGTTTCTATTCATTTACAAAACCCTTATTGGTAAAGCACCACCCTACCTCCGCTCACTGTCCGTAACCCCACCCGTACTCTCCCTTCCAG